>BMBC01013669.1:301-24164 GCA_014362705.1 Columba janthina nitens | reverse complement strand
GGATACTGTTTTCATTTTGTTTTGTTTTAAATGGCAAAGAAAAAATGCAGTTTGTGCTGGTGTTGCAAGGTTTTTCACATTTCTCAGTTTCAAAAATAATTGTAGACTTCAGTATGAAGAATTTTATTATTACTCACTGCTAGGCACAAGTTTTGTAAAGCTTTACCAGGTCCATAATGCTTTATTTAATTAACATTTATTTTAGTTTATGAAGATGAACTTAAGGCAATCAGTAGCAGCAGCAGAAATTAGGATTTATTATTCTGTGATCATGCAACAGGTGCTAGAAGAGAGAAATACACTAGTTTAAAAGCTACTGCTTTGGTGGCTGCATATGCTCTTCATTAGGGAAAGCAGCAATAGGCCTCTGTGGGTGTCTTGGTTGCTGACTTTTTTCGACTGTAGAGTAGTGTCATTGACCTACATTGGTTGTAAGTGGCATAGGAGGCTCAAGTCAAAAATGAGACTTGCAGGATCGGTTCTTTTCCGCTCCATTAGGAGCTCTATAGAGTGCAGAGCATCTTCCCCTGTCACTGAAAGCATCTCCACCTCCCAAGGAAACCAGTGGTTCCTGGGTTCTTCTTCATGCCTTTACATCTGAGCACAGAAAAGCTTCCTCTGGAATCATAACAGTAAAAATTGCCTTGTTTTGTTTTACGCAATAGCAAGCATAGTTCTTTCACCATTACCAGAGCTTTATTTAAGGTGACATACCTCTACTGCCACAAAAATAAATACTTTGGACCCACTCTAGCTGTGAGAGGACGACAGGGCTAACACAGGGAAAGCCTCTGTGTTAAACAAGATATATGAATGCTTTCTTTAAGTAGGATCTTTATGTTCTGTGCTGCAGCTTCCTTCCCTGTCTAACAGGGCCTTCTAGTACTAACACATACAGGTACACCTGACACACTGACTTTGGAGGGACTCATGTGCTGGGTTGAAGTGACCCTGGAAGTCAGATAAAGGCTGTGAAACATCACTAACGCTTACATGCAGAACCTGGAAAAGCAAACCCCCAGTACGGGGCAAGTTGTGGATCTCAACTTCTTGAAGTTGTGGATCTCAACTTCTTAAAACTTTTTCCTTTTATTTTATACCACATAGTTAAGCAGGTTCCTTTGTGAAACTGCACATCCAGCTTAAAAAAAAAGGGGGCGGGGAGAAAAAAGTTGTTATCATGCTTATGTTTATCATATTATTTGTGAAACTTGTCCTGAAAAGCCTGAAGGGATCTGTTGTCTGCAGAACATCTAGGTGAATGTGTGCCACTGCTTGTATTATACTCTATCTCACCTTCAGATGTTACAAGATTTAGGGTATACAGGAAAAGCTAAATAAGTAATCTGTAAATCAAAATCAGAAAACTGTGCAATTTGCGTATGTTTCCCTTGCTTTGTATTTATATGAGATTTCAGCGTATTGTGCAGAGTACTACACGGCAAAGAATGGTGACTGTAATTAGAAATGTGGAACAGCCACGTGGTACCTGCTTTGAAGGTTGTTGCCTGGGCCCGCTGCAAGAGTGACATTTGTGCTTTTGGCTTTATCCTTCGTGTTGTGGCTCAGTTTGTACATGCGCTGCTCCCGCAGAGTTCAGATGGTGCTTCTTATGTGCACAACTGAGACAAGGGACTTCTCTGTAATACAATTTTCTGGTACCACAAGCAACATTAGCCCTGTCGTCCTCTCACAGCTAGAGTGGGTCCAAAGTATTTATTTTTGTGGCAGTAGAGGTATGTCACCTTAAATAAAGCTCTGGTAATGGTGAAAGAACTATGCTTGCTATTGCATAAAACAAAACAAGGCAATTTTTACCGTGTTTTGCATCTCTATTTGAATATAACCGTTGACCTAATATACAGGAAGACTTTTGTGTTTTCAGTCATGGCTAATATCTCAGGATTGCTGAAGACAACTAATTGTAAGAATAAGCTAAATTGTGAGATAAGCGCAATGCAATCCAGTCCTGACAGCTGTTCTTTCTGAATTCCAGTTTCCTATTTCTCCTATCTTACTTTTGCCCTTTTTTTTCTCTTTCCTTTCTTGCAGAAATCTGTTAGTCTTGTACCAGAGTAGAGGATGAAATAGATAGCATCTTGAAGTCTCTTCTATTTCTTGGCTGTCTAGAAGGTTCAGGATTTGTTTCCACTCTCCCAATAATCTCTCATTATTTTCTTTCCCATAGATACCTTCTATGTTTTTTTTAGTCTTTTTTTTTTATGCCGCTGCTGCCACTGGTAGATGAAATTGAGCCTTCTCTTTCGTGTTGTTGCCTGTCTCATTTGTTCTTCATATCTTTCCCTTGTAATTCCTGCTTCATTTTTTCTGCAGGTTTTGCTCCTGTAAGTTCACATCTTAGTCGAATTGCTTGTCGTTATGAAAGCGCTTTACTGCTCAGCAGGAGGTAGTGCTACATTTTGATGGGACAGATTTCACTTGCCACCCCATCTGGGCAAGCCGCACCAATTACAGTGAATTTTCCAGGATGCTGCACTAGATAAAGTTGAGGAAAGGGAGGGTTAGCTACAGTTTAGAGCATTCACATGGGTGCAGTTTTAGATGATGCTAACCATTAAGGAAAGCAACTTCTTAAATATTGATATTGAAGTCAGTTCAGTAAATACCTGGCTGCTTTGTGCATAGTTAATCTTGCTAGAGAAGTTATTTATCGTTTTTTGCTGAGTAATTTGGATCACAGTACAACTGATTAGGGTGAGAATGAAGGGATTTTTTTTGTCTTCAAGGGAATGAGAGTTTCTTGTACATGTGTATATATTCTTAAACATCTGTGGTGTTATAAATATTTGTTAAGACTCCTGTTGTCACAGACTTGAGTTATCTTGCAAACGTTTATGAAGGCTTCCTAACAATATTATTTTGGGTTAAAGAAATATATGTAGGAGACACCATTTTATTTATATAGGTAAAACTGTGAGCACATTTACTTGACCAGCTCCAAATGCAGACTGTGGCAGAGTTAGGGAAATACCTCGCTTCCCCTGAATCACAATTCAGAGCCTTAACAAGTGTTCCCCTGTGTCTGGCCTTTAACTACTACTCTGTTAGCATCAGCAAGCACTTGATTTTCTGGCAACGACTATGTTCAGTATACTGCAGCTTTTTGTGTTGCCCTGGCATTGTGATTTCCATGAAAATTGACAGCTTTCACACTTTAATGCTGCTTCTAAGAGATGAAGGGGTCTGTAGAAATTTATTTTTCTGTAGAGGCTTAAGCCAGTTCCCGCATTAGAATTTGAGAATGGGAAAGACTTAAAATCTGTTTTCAGCTAAAACTGTGCTTTAAAGATCTTTTAAAAGCAGCTGCATTTCCAGCTAATGGAAAATAAAACCTTTATTAACATATTAATCTTCTTAATGTATAGAGTGTTTCCAGAGCTGTTAGTCAACCAGTGAGCCAGGCTGCTTATCATTCAATAAGTGATGCTGGGAATAGTATATTGTTGTCATAGTTTCAGCATGAGAGTGTCAGCGATGAGCCAGGGACTTAACCCGTGCCAAGGAGTGAGTCACAAGGATTGCGTGGCAGGGCCACACTACAGTGGCACTAACACACAGCATTTCGTACCCCCTTTAGTCCCCTCACACCAGAAATGTCTTTTCATTTTTGTTGTTCCTCCAGCTATTGAGTGGACTAAGACGCTGTGCATTTGTGCAGAGTAGTCACTGCAATCAGAGAAACGGGAAAGAAAATGGACTGAGAATGGTTCTTTTTCTGTTTATGTTCCTTTGTTCTTACTCTAGCTTCCAGATAGAGAGTGCCCATGGAACAAAAAATTTAATTTATTACTGCTGATGCTGTAAATTAAACGCGATATTTGCATGTTAAGCTATGTTTTATGTGTTCCTTCGGATTGTTGTATGGAAGAGAGTTGTGAGTCTTGGGTCTCCTTTGGCAGTTTCAGTGATGAAATGGAAGGTACTAAGTTTTCTCTGGTAATCAAAAACAGATGCGACCCTGGTATACTCTTCATTTTTTTTTTTTTAAGGGTGTGAGCATCATTGAAACGGGTAGGAGAGAGGTGTAAATGAAGTGACAACATGGTGTGGGATAGGTCTGAGGTACTTGCAGAGATGGCAGTAGACAGACTGTGTTTTCAGGTTTGGTTCTGCAGCCTTCAGTGTCTTATTTTTATTAAAGGTGGTTGGCCCATGCAAGAGTTAGAAGGTTGGTCTGTGAATTGCTCTGCCTCTGTTTCCATGTTACTGTGGCGTATGCAAAGAGAAATGGCTCAGGAAGGTGTGACAGAGAGTCCCTCACCTAAGTAATAAGCACCCAGGTGGTTAGGGAGCTTGCTTACAGAAAACCCACTTTCAAAGACCTGCTTGGCACAGAAAGGGCTGAAGATTAAACCTGAAGTAGCTTTTACTACCTCAAATTGCCAGGACCACCCAACAGCCTGGCATCCTCACTTTTTCTTCGAGCAAGAAGCCAGGTAAACGCAAACCTCGCTATTCCTGAAGCTGTTGTGTTGCAGTCAATGTTTCTGTAGTGAGCTCTCGCAGTCACCCAAAGGCTAGAAGAAAATACGGCCTTTCTGAGCCATCTGTGTTTTGTGGTGCTAACACCAAAAACTTCCTCAATAAACTCAATAAAATAAGCAGATAAGACACAAAGTCATACCATAGAAGTGGAGCTTGAGGAAGATAATTACATTTTATGTTATCAGTGTTCTAAATATAGTCATATTGTAAGGTTCAACAGCAAGTACCAATCCAGAAGTACTTAATCACATAGGTGTTACTTTATGTTTTCAGCAAGAGTGACTAACAAGCAGTATGATTCTGTTTGCCATATCTGTTTTCCTTCACTGTGTGTTGGGTTTAATTTATATTAATGCATGTTGCGCCAGTCGACTGTTACTGATGTTTTATTGTGAAGTTGAGCCAGAAGGGTAGAGCTCTAGTTTTGAGGCTATCAAGGGTTAATCACTTCTTATTTTTGGAAGACCACACAAATGCATAGAGGTTCAAGATGGGTGACATCGATGGTTGATGAGATGCTTTCTGAATTTGCAAACATCGTTTTAATAAACATATGTGTTACCATTCATAGTAAGATAATATAAAACATCTTCGTATTAGTACTTTTTCATTAATAATTTTTTTTGTGGTTTAATTCAACTAGAGAAGAACAAAATTCAAGGGCCTGCGTACGAGTGCACTATTGATGATCAGTTGCTACCACCTCCCAGGTCTGATGGTCACTGCTGTTAGTCTGCCTCTCCTCTGAAAAGGCAGTTTGTCTTCTTGGGGTGAGACTGCTGGGCTTCTCCTTGGTATTTGCGTTACGTGGTATCAGGAGATGGTGTGATGGTGACATGAGGAGTTTGTCCTCCAAGGCTGCATGGAAGTCTTCGTGCTGTGCGGTATGTAAGAGCCACCAGATGCAGAATCAGCTCAGTCAAAGCCGACTTCTCCAGGGACATAAGAGGAAAGCTGCAAAGAGCTCTGTTGTAGATTATCTAGATGACATTTGATTTAAAAGCGTGTACCTTCCTTCCCACCCCACACATCCCACAGTGGGCATTATCCAGTGCTCACCCCACAGGTCTGACAGGACCTATGGCAGTGGCTTTCTGGTGTAAGAGAAGATAAAGTAGTGAATTCTTTTCAAGACCCTTTAAATAGCAATATTTCTTTTTTTTTCTATTGTGTAGAATTATAGAATAGAATATATATAAAAAATTGTGTAGAATTATAAAATAGAATATATATATAGAATTGTGTAGAATATATAGAGAGAATTGTGTAGAATAATAAGCATTATTTTTTCCTGCTTTAGTAGGTTCCAAAAAGATGATAAAAGCTCTAAGTTATTTTATAATAGAACATATTTAATTTTTATTCTTAATTCGGTGCCTTAATGGCTTTTCTTTCTGTATTTATCTTTTCTGTTTGAGGTGAGTATTTTGCATGTGCAGCAAAATTAACCCCCTACGTAAATACAACAAGGGCAGCATGTCTGATCTTAATGTGCATGGGATATGTGTCTTCCCTTCTGTTTTTGTCTGAGAGTGCCACAAGGGGCATTTCTGAAATCAGTAAACAATTTCAGCCATATTGGAAGAAAAAACTGTTTTCTGTGCTTTTGTTCGATCTCTCCTCCTCTGGCAGTGCTTTATTTCTGAATGGTGCAGCAATGGTTCTGGGTGTTGATGCGGGAATGGATATCTTGATGTGAGTCCATATTGCTGCCTTTTCATTTTTTTGTGTCCTTTGAGTAACTTCTCATGGTACTTTTCATGGATACCGAATAAATTACTCCTGGGTTCCTTGGAGGTACGGCTCATGTTTCAGTGTCAGCACAGCTTTCTCTGCCCTAACGGGGTTCACAGTGTTGCTCACGGTCGCTCAGCTGAATGCTCTGGTCTGCCCCTGCGGGGACAGGGCTTTCTCCTTGGGAAGCAGACCAGCCTTCGGCTCCTGCCATGATTAAAATCTTGGTATTGTGACACCTTCAGGTGCTCATAAGACTGACTCTACCGATTCATTAAACACAGCAACAAATAGGTCAGATCATGTTGCTGAACTGCCAGTGTTGTAATTAACATGATTATTTATTTTGCTTGCTTTTAATTACCTGTGTTTCTCTGCCTGTGCTGAACTCGAGTCACTTGGTCATCTCATAGCAACTCAGAGGAGCATCACATGCTCAAATAACGTTACAACATCAGATGGGCATAAACTTGCACTTTGCAAGACATGCGGTCTTTTTACTGTCTTGTTTTCTGACTCCTTAAGGTCTGTTGTGCAGCTTCATTCCCTGGGTAGTGCCTTGTCCAGAGGGGTACAAACTGTGAGCAGTTTCTGTCCTCAGTGGGTCCCAGACCCTTTGTGTGCCCAGCAAAGCTGCGGGTCCTCCAGCTCTGTGCTGTGGGCTGTAGTGGATGTGCCTGAGGTCAGCCCGGCACAGGGATGCTGGGGAGAAAGCAGAGTGTGCCAGGGCATCCTCCCCAAAATCCATTGGGGCTTTTATAAACCAAAAGATAGCTCTGTCTCACCTACATTAGTAAGTTGAGAATTGCTCTCTTCAGATCAGATCTGTTATTCCTGAATATGTGTAAATTACTTTCTTCTTACTAAACCTGGCTCTTCCATTGTGAGACAGACACAGATGTACCCATGTGTGATCGACAGAGTCTCCAGGATCAAACTTAAGAAATAAAAAAAGGACAACAGCTGTCTCACCTTTTATGTGGCTAGTTACAGAAAAGTATTTTATCTTAAAATCAGAGATTTCTGGATTTTTCAAGTTACTGTGTATTTAGTACAAGGATAAAAAGTTATACTGTAGTTTTAAGTAATAAATTTAATTGTCTCTTCATTTCAAGTCTTGTAGGTTGTACCAACTTTGTAAAACTATCTAAGCATAGTCCTAGAACTATATGTTGATGATTAAACCATTTAATTACAAAAGTAAAGTTGCTTTTCTTCCTAACTTCTAAGCAAATACAAGATCATGAAATTCGCATTCCAACTCCTTCATAGATTCGTAAGAACAGAATACCTTCCTGAAAGAGCAGTTAGTTATCCTGCAACTAGTATTTACCCAGTTTTCAACCTCACAGGTATCAGGAAGCAGTTTTCTAAAGAACATGGATTATACTTTTGGTGAAGAGTTCTTCTTTCTGAATAAAACAAATTGTGAATTTTGGAGATAATCAAATATCAATAGGTGCGAGCTGTTGTTTTATTTCTTTGCTTTTAGTAGTTCTATTTTGCAATTAGAAAACAGTGTCTTGGTGGGTTTTAGCACTTGATGCCAGGATCACAATACAGGGTCATCCCTTTCTTGGCTCAGCCGCGTTGTTTCTTTCAAATTTTTTTTAAGGTTTATTTTCCTTCAGTCTCATATAAGACAAGCCAGGGATTTATTTATTTATATTTTTTTTTTCATGAGAAGCATCCTTTTTTAAAAAAAAAAAAGAAAAAATTAAGGGTATTAGCATAGTATTGTATAAAATGACTAGTAGGGGCTGGGCAGACTCAGCGTCTGTCTGTTCCCATGGTTTATTGGACTCTGTTGGGATGGAGAGGGAAAGTCTGCTTGCACTTGCCAGAGAGTGAAGAGCAGCAAAATCACTGGTTCATTGTTTAACACAGTATCAGAAATGAGGCTTTGGTCAGCTGCTCCGAAGCGGCTTGAATTTATATGACCCGTTTAGCATGGAGGAGAGCAGGCATGGCTGTACTCCCATTGCCTTAATATTCTGTTTTGGAGCCGAAGGGCCTGTGGAGTTGAGTTCTGCTCTGCTTCACTTGCCGGTCAAGGTGTGCAGATCCCGAGCAGCTTGGCTGAAATCTCCGGGTCTGCTCCTGCATGGAACAGGTGGGAGAGGGACCAGCATGGGCTTCACTTGGGCAGAACAGTGAAATAGTTGTGGGTGCACCCTGCCCTTGTCTTTTTACTGTGGTTCTGGTTTATATTTTATCTTGAAGTAACAAAAGTTGAGTATCCCATTATAAAAGACACCGGTGGGTTTGTGTGTTTAGGTAAAGATAGGTGAGTTTAATGCCTGGATTCTCCGTATTCTCCACCTCCAGTTGCTTTTCTTTATTTACATGATGGTAAACTTCAAAGTGCCGTCTTTCTGCTAGTACTTTACAGCTAAAGACTTCTTGGACACTGACAATGTATTGTTCATACTGGTTAAGGTGGTCACTTGTTTCTGTTCTCACTTGTTCTTTTTGCAAGATAGTCCTAATATTTTTTTGAAAAGCCCACAACTTCTCCTGCTGTTATGCCTGCCTGATTTAAGAATACTGCTCATGTATAGAATTGTTTATTGTTTATTATTGTGTATTCTCAAATTAGCCGTAGTTATTTTGGAATGAAATCTCTTTGCATTCAAGTGGTTCAATGTCATACTTTCTCCTATTAAAGTCAAGATCCAGGTCTACTGGAAAATATTTTACAAATATAAAAGTGCCTGAAGTATAAAACCTGTTTATACAGATACTGTGGGTTTCTTGCCATGAAAAGCACCGTAAATTCCCCATGCTGCTTCATTTTCATATGTAGTTACTTGGAAAGAAATATTGCTTGCGGTGCATTGCCAATTATTTATATACTAATTTGCTACCTGAGAATAATTTCAGATTTTAATATTCAGTTTAGTATTGAAGTGATAGGGGGGGAAAAAGGTCTTAAACTACTTCATATTTTACAGTTTAGCTTAAATTGACCTGGAAAAAACCTGGCAACACTGAATTTTTTATTTTTGGGGGGTTAGGGGGATCAGTGAGAATTAACCTTTTAAAAAAAAGTGGTGTATGTATAAACAGTTCTCAGTCATTGTTTTTTAATGTAAATTCCCACTTTACCTTGTATTGTTACAGGACAATATGTAAAATATGAAGCTGTCTTCATGTAAGTAGTCTCTGTGTGCAAAGCCAAATTTGAATAGGAGGCCACGTACAATAACTGGGGGCAGAGCTCTGCTCTGCCATCGCTTGGGAGGACGTGCATGTCATCCTCTGGTATAGATCAGCCCTTCAAGTGAATGGTCCCAATAGCTGAAAAGGGAAATATATTCTCTTGCTTCTCTTTTGTAGGTTATCTTTTGTTCTTTGGGCTTTTGATGAGTCTCGGAAAAATAATCTAGCCTATGCTGTTCCTTTTTTTCCCCGAGCAGATGGTAATGAACATATCATTAGCATGGAGACTGAATTTTCTCTTCCTGGATTGGCCAAGAAATGGGGTAGGCAGGTTTACTTGGGAAAACATGATGGGAAAGCTCAGATTGCAAAGAAACCCCTCATGCCCTGTTGAGCACCTGGCTATTCCTGGGCAAGAGCGTTCAAATATTTATAAATCTTTCATAAGCATTGTTTATTTGAAGACAAAACCCCAAATCAGCAGCAGGGGTTTTCCTGCATTAAATTGCTTTCACCAAGCATTATTTAAGGTTAAAACCTTAAAACTCCCTAGAAGGGCTTTTCTCAGTTTTCTGTGCTCTTTTTTTTCTTTTACCGAGGATACCGTCACCATGTACAGAAATAAAAGCGGTAAGTTCGGTGGCATTTAAGCGTACTATAGTGATGTAGTTAAGAGACTGAAAATAGTATTGTCTTATCTTCAAGCAACCAGGCAAATTTTCTTGTGAAATTCGGAGAACTAAATGGATTGGAGACTTCATGTTCTTTTTGTGCCTTCTGAGGTGCCTGTGATTTGTTCCTGGGGTGCTTATCACAGAAAACACCTCAGTTCTTCAGAATTAAATTATGTAGGCACAGAGAGGTCCACACAGGAGCTGTTTGGGATGCTGCTTTGTGTGATGTTGCTGAGTGCAGCTGCTTGGGAGCTGTTCAGGGGCGTTTTAGGACACAGATGCTTCACGCAGGGCTTTAGCCCTTGCCTACAGGTAGTCTCAGTTTCCAGCCTTTGTACCAGTGGGTAGCACAAGGGAGAATGAGTGTGTGGCGCTGATCCATTTACTGCCCGTAGAACGAAGTAGATTTTTCTTTGATCCTACTGGTTTGCTTGTCTCTCTCGGCATTTAAAAGCAAACGTGTGACTATTTTAGGATTCTTTGAAAATTGCAGCCTAGGTCTGAATTAATGTCTTCATGTTTCACACGGAGTTGCAGATGGAAGATTAAAAGCAGTGCTTTGGGCAACATGTGTTGAGTAATATTGAAAATAAGAGCTACCACTTGGGACCTTGCTTTTGGAGCCAGCATGTCCACTGTGTCATACAGCTGTGCTGTTCCTTCCAGAATAGTTCTGCAATCTATTTACATCGAGCAAATGTTGCAGTCATGGATGGATTTATGGGGATAATGATCTGACAGACCATGCAAGCTTATAGCTTATAAAATTTGCTGTACACAGGGAAGCTAAGCGTGCCTCGATGAAACATTCCTTATTTATGGGGGTGGTACTGTGAGTTGAAACAGAATTTGGGAGGTGGCTTGTGTTCCTCAAAAAGCATGTGGAAGATGAGGAGTGAGGGATATCAGTTTTTATTGCTGTGCGGTAGGGTGCGGCCATGTTGACATCTGACGCAGACTCAAAATTACCTGAAATTCTGTATTGGCTTTACAGCTTGGTGCTTACGAGACACGGTCAGAGTGCTTCTGTGGTTTGGCAGTGGTGCCTGCCGATTTCACAAGTGATGGCATTCGGATCTTCATGGTTTTATTAAAATTCTCTGAAAGTACATGTATGTCCCTGGGAGCTCAGAGTAAACAGAGAAAACACTGGAAAAAAATGAAGTTGTCCCTTGATGATGAAGTTTATTCCTCCTGGCCTTATTTTAATTTTCTCTCACAAGCTTCTAATTTTGTGACAGGATAGGAGAATCGCACACTTGAATTTGTATCTGGAGTAAAGTTATCGCTGCTCGGGGGCTGCGTTATAGAAGTGTTGGAAGGAGCTCCCTCTGCCAGGGTTGGTGTCTGATGGCCATGCTCTGCTCGGTCTCCTGCTCTTTGGTCCTTCCAGGTCTGGTCTTGGCAGAGCTGTGGCTGCCCAGGTGGCTTCAGCAGCGCTTTGGTGTCTCTAATGGTGTCCTGAATGCCAGTACTGGCCCATGAAGTCCCGAACCCAGCAGCTCCAGGCAGTGTGTGTAAAGACACAGCTGGGCGTATGATAAAGGGAAGGTTTAGAAGGGCACAGCGATGTAAATCGCTTTCCTTAAGCCGCTTGTCTCTTTTTTTCTTTTCCCCCTGGCACCTTTTGGTTCTCTGCTGTCTTCTCTCACTGGAGGTTCCTGTGCTGCAGAAAGCAGAGGGGAAAAATGTGTTGGCGAAATAACAGGTCAGCTTGTGTAGGTATGGTAATAATCACAAAGTTTTACACTATTAGATGCAAATTTTACAATGAGTGTGTTTACAAACACTTTAAAACCTTTGGTTTAGGCTTCTAGGTAGGATTTAGGTGCGAGTAGAACTGCTTCTTTTTCTCGCTTTGTCTGATTCCAGCTCTTTTCAAACTTAGACAATATGACTGTATTCTAATGCATACATTTGTAATTAAGTAAAATTGCTAGCAAGCCATATGACCTCTGGTTACAGATCTAAATATTGGCATCAAATCACTTCTTATGTCTGAGTGCGTCTCTGTGCTTAAGTCAGCCTGTAATTCATAATGAGCCATCTTTATTACAGTTTGCATAAATAAATGTATTCTAATAGATCAGTATTTCAATGAACACTTAAATGAGAGAACTGATAATACACTTATTTTTTTACACATAAAAGTTTTCCCTTTTAAATAGCATTTAATACCCATTGCCTTAAATTATTTTTGTCATGAAGTGGCTCAGTTTGCGTGTATGTATTCAGTAGATGGAGTTATATTGATTTAGTACTTCAGTACATTACTTTTTTCACCCCATCTAAAAACTTCTTAATAGTCAAAACAAGTGAATGTTGTGTAACTTTGTGATACCATTATATAAGTCATGACCTTCTGTTTTAGTAATGAAATTAAATGTAATATATAAAGAGCAGAGACCTTTTCATCTACAAAGCCAACTTAGTGAAAGTTCAGAACTTTACTGGTGGCAGTTTCATTTTCTAGCACATCTGAAAGTAATGTTTTAATGTCTGAATCCCATTTTAAAAAAAATACACGTGTGAAAAATATGAGATTTTTCATTTTATACAATAAAAATACATGGCATATCTTGCATGTTTTGGTTTCATAGTGAAAAAAATCTGGTTTAAATAACCTGCAGCAAGTTGCCTTTTAGAGAAAGAGGAGGGGAAACATTACTTCTTTTTTTTTTTTTTCTTCTACATTAAGTTTTAACATTTTTTACCTCTTTCAAATATTTCCTGAAATGACCAAATCAAAGAGACTTTTGTTCTCTGAAGCCTGCTTTTGGTTAATTTGATAGAGTTTGATTTACCTACTTAATCTGAACCATGCCTCCTCCTTATCATGTAAAGTCGCTTACTGTTGCTAAATATACCCATGTATTTTAAAGAAGCAAAGCCGTGCGTGAGTACGACCCATTCAGAGCAGGGTTGTGGGGTAGGGAGGGACCTGCTGGTAACCCGAGAACAAGAGCAGATGCTAAATTAGCAGCTGGATCGTTAGTAACGAGCCCACAAATGTCTGCTGGGAAATGATCTTCTTTGGACGCATGTAGCGTGGGTGTGTGGGTTATTCAGAGTTTCTAGCATCTAGTTGCTCTTTACTCATGACTCAAAGGCAAGTCATGGAGCCACGAGGAGCTTTATTTGTGGAGTGATTGGCGACTTGTTTTCATTGAGAGTACAGGCTGGATTTATAAATTGTTATTGTTGTGCAGTATTTTTTATTAAGACATGAAGCTGGAAAGTGACGGCAAGTGCAAGGATATTACTGGAAGTATTTTAGTTACAGACTTAAATAAAAAACACTTAAAAAATGTGGAAAAGCCAATAATATCATAAGGGCATCATTAGTAATCATAGGGTTATGTTCTGTTTCCACCTTTAACATAAATAGGTATCGACCATTGACCGCAGCCAGAAATAGATGAGATCGTGACTGGATGAGACCCTGCATTGTGACTGAATAACGATGGCTTGTAAGTGTATTAAGTCGTAGCAAAGCAGGAGAATACGAATAAATGAACTATCACCAGGGAACACAAAACAACACCAAACAACAAACTTAGGATAGTTGTCAGAAAAGTGCTATTTATCTGGGAGACAAAACTTTAGTTTGTCTAAGTCTCTTGCTAATAACGTGCTTTGAAATCTATGCAAATATTCAGTGCAGTTTGCCTGCAGTCTGCTCTTTCGTGCCCTCCAGCCCCAGCACACCTTTCCCACTGCAATACTGTTGACTCAGCTACGACAAGGAGTATCTGTCTGGCTTTACATTGAAAGCTAATATATTTCTTTATTCCTTAAACCAATGATAATGTATGTAGGTGTGTGCATCTACAAGTCGCCGTTATTGCACATTGAAGAAGGTGTTTGGGTTTTTGTTGAGCTTACCAACTTGGTGAAAATGATTTAATTTTCTAGTATAAACAGGTACAAAAATGATACAGACAGATAGAAAAATGTTACATGCAAACCATGACCCTAAGTGTTCACCTACTGTTCAAAAAGGTTTTGTGATTTCTTTCTTAATCGGAGAAAAAGGGCTTGTTGTGGAGGGGGGAAAAAGCTTTTCAGCTGACTAGTGTGACTCCACCACTGACAGCCTTGTGGTCAGCAGCGTTATACTCAACAAAGTGAGTTTGTGGTGTTCTGAGACAGTTACAGTGATTTAAAACCTCTGAAAGGGAACAAAAAAAACCCCAAAATGAACCCACTCCAAACTCGTGTCAGGGCACCCACACAACAGTGATTTAACATTTAAAGGTGCTGCGTCCTGTTCAGTTCCCCTCCCCTGGTATTTCCTCCCCAGTGCCAGGAGCTGACTGAAGGTCAGGCGAAAGTTAAGGCTTTGGGGCTGGCAGTGAAGTTTTCGGTTTAAGATGTCAGGAAAGACTCCGCAGGTTGTAAAGATGATTCTGATAGGAGCCCTCTTCTAGATGCAAGCCTCTCGGCTATTTCAGTGAGAGATAAACAAACTGGATCTCTAGCTCAATACTTTCCTGTTCTGGAGAAGATGAAGAAGAAACTTTCGAACAACTGGGTTTTTTTTGAGAATCTTTTTCTGCTAAACAACCCGGCAAATAGACTAGGTCTTCCCTCCCCTTGCCTGAAGAATTAAGCATCTATGTGAAAGAGAATGAACGAGTTGAAGTCAGTGGGTTTCTGTGGGAGTACAGAAGCCCAAGGAAAAAAAAGAAAAAAAAAAAAGTGTAACCACTGTGTAGTGGCTATTTATATTAGCCTAAATATAGAAAAATGTTGAGTTAATATAACTTGACAGGAAAAGGTGGAGATACTGCTTGTTTTCTTTTTTGCGGATACACGTAACATTATCAAGTTTTAATTAACATGTTACTGTCTATGTTAGAATAGGGCGTATGAGTGAAGACCATATAGTGTTACACAGTTCCAAGTACACGCATGGGGGCGGTTTTATCTTGGGAAGGGAGAAAAAAAAGGTTACTCTCTGGTAGCTTTTGTCAGGGAAATTAAGGAGCATAATTCTTCAGTTGCCTTTTGGCGAGGAATTGCTTTTCCATCTTTGTACGCGTGACTGTAATTTAGTGTTAATGGAAAAACAGAGTAGCTTGGGGTAAAGCCTCTAGACAATTCACCCCATTCTAGTGGGGATTGGAAATGTTCTGTTGCACAGCTGATGTGCTGGATGAGGCTGCTCTCTGTTGTGAAGCAGGTGGGATGGAGAAGGGAGAGAGTCAGGCAGTTCTTTGTGATCGGCAGGCTAAGAGCAGCTACAAGTTTTGTGTTTGGGATTTTTGGTTTTTAGAAATATAATACTTTTTTTTTTAAAAGAAATGTGTGTCTCTCCCATACAGCTGTTTACTTGAGAGCCTTTGTCACTAGCAATTCTTTGCTAGAAGCAATTCTTCAGGGTGACATTAACGCTTGGAGAACAGTTGGGCTATTTCTGTGTACAGTTGTGCAGGTTAGCCACTGCACTCTGGATACTTTCATCTTACAGTATTTTTCTAAAGGACAGTTCCATGAAATTTTCTTATATATACACTTCAATGCTTTAAACCAAATAAAAAATTAGCCTTTGCAGTACTGTCTGTAAAATCATGTAGTTACCTGAATACTCATTGCTGCATTGATTTGTATCAGCTGTCTTATACCTGGCATGTTAATTTTGAAGCTTTGGAGAGTGTCTGGTTTTCTTAATTTCAGTGCTTAATGTCAAGTCTAAATATGAGGGTGCACTGCATGGTCTCTGCATGTGAGACCCTCTGTATTAAATTTGATTCTGCTCACTTTTCTGAAGGCAGCTCATCTACAATGTACCTTAACACTTCTTGAACAATTATGTTTTCTTCATAAACAGGACTTAGATATTCAGGACCTATTTGGTCAAATTCTCCTCAACTTGTTTGTATCAGTGTGTGTCATTTCCTGGTGCTTCCTGATTTTGTGGGTGATTTGTGATAACAGCATCATGAGTGATCTGTGGAGCTCCAAATGACCCCCATGTAATTTTGCAGCAGAGTGCTGTCCATTGCACGTATAGGGAAGGAACCAGCCATAAGTTTCTCTCTTTCCTAATTTATATAAGTGTAAATGAGGATTGTTTCCATCTAAATTGGTGATTTCATAGATGGTAGTCACATTTTTTTAAGTGATGTGAACCTTTACTATTAATACAACATTTAAATATAAGTTATATAGTAATTGAAAAAAGCGGAGAAAATGTTTATCATTTATGGTAATTAAACATCTCTGGGAATTGTGGGAGCAAGCCTGGAAGGTTTAACTCTGCAGTCTGATGCTTTAGTCTTCCCCCCTGAGCTTGGGTTGTGTACAAGAGCCAGTGAGGTCAGTTAGGGAGTCTGCTGAACAGGCCTTTTAAGATCACGCAGGCAAGAAAGAGCTCAAACAGCATTTGGGATTAAACTGTTTACCCAGGTGTATGCATCCACATTCTGTCAAATGTTATATCCTTTGAAACTGTGGTTAAAACAAACTCCTCCTTGGAAATGGCTGACTGAAGCCAAGTCTCTCTGTGGAGTTTTAAGTAAAGACCCGGGGGGTGCTTCAGTGCTGCGTCTTTTGGGAGAGAAGCAGCACAAAAATCACAGCGAATGTGCGGTTTGATGCCTCCTTTATCCTTATTCTAATTCCTGGGCTACTGCAGAAGCTGAAATACCTCAGGTACAAATTAGAGCAGCCTCTTGAAAAACCGTATTTGTACATCCAAATGTTGTATAAACCAATAATTTTTTTTTCAGCAAACCCTGTGTGTTGGGCTTGCAGTGAGAAATATTTTCCTGTAGTGCACAGCCTACCATATTTTTGTGAAACTTCTTTGCTAATTAGAATTGCCACACAAAGGCTGGACTCAGAAATGGAGTCGGTTGGTGTCCTCAGAACAGGTAAACTCTACAAACACAGGCACTGTTGAACTGTTCACACTGACTGTGTGAA
The DNA here is from genome assembly GCA_014362705.1 of Columba janthina nitens. Taxonomy (NCBI): domain Eukaryota; kingdom Metazoa; phylum Chordata; class Aves; order Columbiformes; family Columbidae; genus Columba; species Columba janthina. Next base: position 7,158 of record BMBC01013669.1, on the reverse strand, counting down.
CCCAGGTCCTGCACAGAGAACATGTTCCTGCACCCATGTGGCATCTTGTTGGTTGTGGATGGGGCGTGGGATGGTTCGGTTTTATTACACAACTCTGGGACTGCAAGGTTAACTTTGAATACAAGGATAATAAGCAGAATTCATTTCAGTCCACCACTGCCATCAGAAAGGAGGAACAGTTGTTCACACTGCCTGTCTCTTGGTTATAGTATTGTGCTGGACCCTGAGCATGCAGTTGGCATCTGTGACAGATCAGCAAAGGTGATGTTTTTTGCTGTTGGAAATTGCAGTGGGTTCTTCCAATAGATCCAGCTGTTGGGAAATATCATTTAAGCATTCAGACAAAATCTGTGTGGTTTTTCAACTTGTGTGAATGGAGGTGTTGAAGACTGAAGTAAAATTTGAGGTTTTATGCCACTTCTAAGTTGTTTGAGTTCTTTTTGGGTTTCTGTGGCATAGGTCAAAGAGCAAGGAGGCCTGGCGGCCTTTGGTGAGGAGAAAAGGTATTAAGAAATGCTCATTAAAAGGTGTTTTAAGCCTCTGATAAGTATGAGAGCCTCTCCCTGAAGGCATTGCAGTGGTGTACCCATTTCACTGCATGTTTTAACACAGATTCAGTATGATGTATAATAGCGTTTCTCCTCCCTTCCTGCTCCCCCCAACACAAGTCTGCCTTGTGCATCGTGTTTCTCCTGCTGGCTACACCGACCTCTCAAGCCTCCATCTTGCTTTTTTGCTGGGCAGAGGCACGTCACATGCTGCCAGGTTACTGCTTTGACTCAATTGCTTTATAGGAAAACTCATTGATGCTGACTGCAAACCACTCAGCCAGGTTGTGTGCCCCTCTGTGCTGAGCAGGCAGGTGTAAAAAGAGCCTGCTCCTGTGTGCACGATTATTCTTGGCCAAAGTGTTTCTAAGACAACACAGGTGCTGCCATGTATAAACCCACTTCAGAGGGCAGGGTGCGAGCAGGCTTTGAAAAGAACAGGGCGTGAACAAGGCAGATCCTCTGCATTTCTGTGGCACTGCGATCCCATGAAACCCGCCCAGAAGAGAAGCCAGCTGTGGAGAGATTACTTCATGGTGTGTAAACTGAAGTTTGGCCCTGAGAGAGGGTTCCTTTTTTTCTTTTTTTTTTTTTTTAATTCCTTTTTTGGGGGGGAGGGGTGCGGGAGGAAGGAGGGTGGTTATTTCCCTTTCATATACTTGCTGACTGCAGACAGAGAAGCTGTTGTGATTTAGCTACCAAAGACTCAGTGATGATCAGCTACGAATATAAATCCAAGATCAAGAAAAACAAAGCGGGGCTCCAGTCCTGCTGAGGAAATGTTTTCTCTTTCATTGCCTCAGGAGGATGAATGAAGGAGGCGTGATACTTCAGCAGTTTGAATTAAGCTGCTATTTGGAGTGATTTCAGGCAAAACTCTCCCTAGGTAGATCACATGGCGTACTGTATCTACCTGAAAATAAAAATACCATGATAGAGAAGGTGGCATAAATATATGATCTCATATGGGTCATTTTAGAAAAGAAAGGTGATGTTAACTATCTGGATTTTATATTTGAAGAAAGATGTGCAGCGATACGCCTGAGATAACATGAGAAGGAAGTCTGTCCTACTATTCCACCCACAATTCAGTTGTGATTTTCAACTATGAGATTCGTACCGCTTACTGTAGGAGTTCCTCTAGCAGGCAGGAAGGTGCAGATGCCAGTTTGTAGGTTTGTGCTGAAATACAGTGGTGAAGGCACAAAGGCGTTTGAAAGCAACAAGCTGCTATTTGTAATAATACAATAATTACTCATGTGTTTTGTACATTTTAGATCCTCAAAGTAGGAAGGGTTTGCATTTGGCTGGAAAGGGCAGTTGAAAGCAGAGACTTTACAGAAAGTGTCATTTGCCAGTCTTGATTTGACCAGAGGGGAAAGCACATGGATGGTTACCACAGGAGACCATCCGCTACCATGAAACAGAGGGGATAATTTTTGTCCAGTGTCTCTTGGTGACACTGCTATGAGAAGACAGGGATTTCATTTTTTGATGTTGAATCTTCTATGAACATAAACAAATACCGTTTCATTAACATTTTTAGGCATGTGGTTTTTTTTCAGTTTGAGAAAACAAAATACACGTTTTGTGTGGCAGCTGTTTAATAATGTATGATATTGTCTGTCCTTTCTTAATGTCAATTTTTCATCATAAAATACAGAAGCAGTGCAGATTATCTTTGAGATTATGACAGCTGGGGAGTATAGACTTCATATAGAGACACAAACTTTGGGAACATTTCTAAAGCGCTAGTGTTCTGTATTTAGTCTGAGACCAGACTGGTAATGGGAGGGAATGTGTAGATCACTTCCAGGAATTAAATCAGACTAATAGGACCAAGGTTGCTCTGCCTATAGCAAAATATCTGTGGCTTTTCTAGAATAAATTTATAGTGATATAAAATATAATAGAAGCATATTAGTGGGATCCCTTTTTGTCTCTCAGTGATAGTTCACTCATTACCTCATTGTGATCTGGGAATCCTTGTTTGAACAGATGTTGTTCTTGGGGACTTGCATGTTCTTCACCTGCTATGTGCTTTCTTGGTGAACTTGCAATCCAATAGCCACAAGAAATCTGGCTGTTACTGTTAGAAAACAATTCCCGCCTTTTTGAACTAGTACTGCAACATGCCAACAGGGTTCTTCAGTTTTCAAGCTGTGGATCCGACTCAGACTGAATTAATTTTGCATTTGACTATATCAGAAAGTGACCTGCGCTGCTGCTGTAGCTGGTAACATTTCTAATCTTGGACAGATGTCAGATCTCTTTCCTTCTGCATGTCCATCTTTCAGTTTGTCTGCTAGTACAATTCTTAAAGTTTTCTTACATGTGAGATCTAACAGTAGACTGGGGAAGAGCAGTTTGGTTTAGGGTGTCCCTAAGTGCAGAAAGTATTAATCTGCATTGGTTTTTTACTCTCTTTCGAAGTTCATGTTTAAAGTTGAGTATTCTGTTAGTTTCCTGTGATAGTAGTTGGCAGAGATCATGAGAAATCATTAATTATGATGTTGATTTACTTCATTTCAACCACTGGCACTGCCAGGATGTCCCACTATCTGGAACAGAATAGAAAATGAGTTAATGATATCTAGTCAAGAATTAAACCAGAGAGGAATAAATTGATGTGAGGAAAAATGGACAACCACTGATTCAGGATCTGGATCTAACTGTAGAATAAGTATGACTGATGCAATATTAAGCATTTTTGTTTTGGTGAGCACTTTCCACAAAAACACCAGTAAACAGTCCTGAAGTCGAATATGCTTAAAGAATCTTTTTTAAAAATTCATCAATTTCTTATCCTCAGCAACGTGAAATGGATGTGCCTCATGATGCACCGTCCCATTATATTGACTGTAAAAAAAACCCGCTTCCGCTTTTCTTTCTCGCTCCAAAATGGGGTGCTGTAGAATAGTTATTGTATATGCAACAGGAGTAGAGACAGTGGTCTTTTTTTTTGCACACAATGCCTTACTTGTGATACTGAAGATCAGCTTTCAGCAGATTACTGAAAATAAAGAACAGATACACTGGGTATCTGGCAGTGCTAGGTTTCTCTGCAGACTCTCTTCAGCTGGAAAGCATGGCACTTTAAATGGCCTTTGGTTAAGTCTGTATAGAGTGTCACTTCCATTCTTAAAATTTTAATAATTTAAAACATAAAAGTGCATGTTTTAAACTGAGGGCCAAGTTGCAGACCGACAGATTTCTTAGCATTAGCTAATGAAAACATTTGTAGGAGGTTAGGTTCAGAAAAACCTCAACTCTTAATCCCTCTGTGTGTGCAAAGCAGCAAATCTAGGCTTTCATACATCAAATTATTCTGGCACCCCTGCTGTTGATTTTTAGAGTGAGGGGGCGCCTTACTCCCCATTCTTTTTCTCAATTTCCATCTTACAAAAATGTGTAGCTTGCCTACCGGTTATTAATGGCTACAGATCTTGCTGAAAATGTGAAATGTTACTCCTTATTGCAACACAGGTAATTAATAGTAGTACCGTGTGATGAGAGTGAGTGGTTCAATAGTAACGTATAATATAAAATAATGAACATTTTCAGAAGGGACATATTTCCTCTTCCTTGTTTCCCAGCTGAAGTTGGGCTTTTTCATCCTTTTGTCAGTTTTTCAGCTTTGTAGTACTCTACCATTCTTTTTAAGCAGCGGTTGATGAGAGGATTGATCTGGCAGGCCATATGTCTGTCTCTTCCTTCTATTTCTGTCTGTGTCTTTCTTTAATTTGTATTGTCTGTGTTCCTGCAAGCTATTTTTTCTTCTTTTTCCAGTTTGTATAAATACAGCTTTCATAGTCTTTTTCTCCTGATGTGCTGCATCCCAAACATGATTCATGTGCTACTATTTTGTCCCACTAGATTTTAGAAGCGTAATGCTGTTACTGTCTCTTGGGCTTGCTGTACAATCAGGAAATGACCTTTAAAATTCAACCACTGGTATCCCATTCTCTAAGGAATAATAAAATATTATAGATGTGTTTCATACATATTCACTTACGTGTTTTCGATCATATACATTTTTAGTTCCGTTGGTGTAATGACAGCTGGAAACAGCTTAAAATCTTCATGCCTTGTGCATTGTTTAATAAATTCTGTGTGATTCTTTTAATTTGACTATGAAAAAATGAAAACTCTCAATTTCACTGTTAATTTGACACAGAGACATTTTGCTTAGTAATAGGAAGTGTGTGTGTGCTAAAGAGATCCCAGGAGCAGATTGTTTCATTGGTTAAGTTAGGGTTGTTTTATTAATGTAATGGGCTGTGCTACTGCACACACCAAGGGAATTAACCATTTATCAATTTTATTTCTGTAAGGGTTGTTACAAAATCAGCCAGACTGCTGTTCCTCCCTCGCCTCCGGCCAGTGTAGTTAGCTGTGATGCCTGTTTGCCTTTTGTGATTCGAGTACATTCGTTCCCTAATGATGGTGTGATTAGCATAGTTTTGCCAAAGGAAAGGGGATTTCTCTTTTGGCTCTTGCATTTGTTTTTCATCGTGAACAATAAGGACGCAGTAGCTAAAAATAGCATTTAAAAGAACGGGACTTTTAGCGTCCCCTCCGAAACGCTGGAATAGCGCAGGGTATGAGCAGCTGCTGCCAGGCTGGCAAAGCTAGAGTTTAAATTCAGGCCGAGGGAGGCCCCGCTGCTCCCAGGCCTGGGCTGGGGTGACAGAGCTCCCCCGGGTGGCACCTGTGCCCCTGCGCGCTTCAAGCTGTGGGCAGACACCTGGCCGAATTGTAGAGTCCTTAAAAATACTCACCAGCATTGAGAGACAAGTATTCAGTATCAAAATAAATAAATACTTTCCTCCCCCTCCCCACCTTTTGTCCCCTCCCAAGAAAAGCATAACAGGTTTTAAAGCTCTGAAAATTGGAGCGTTGCTATAAATGCGAGGCATTTAAATAGATGCATGCTCTTTGATGAGGATTTTTACCAATAGATGACCACAGCAAATGATCAGGAAACTCTCTTGAATTTAGAAAGCTGTGTTGGAGCCGCTGTAGTTCTCTTTTGACTGAGAAAAGGGGTGTGAGCAGAAGAATGTCTGCAGGAGTACAGGTGCCTTACTAACAGTGACAGGTACCTTTATGTCAGGAGTTGCTTTTTTTTAAACAGTGTCATGTTTTTGAAGATCCTGAGTTTACTACGAATATCAGAATTTGGCTCTGTTTTTACGGCCACTGCTGCCAACTTAAACTGTGTGAGAAATTAGCATTCTAACGCTTGCAATCCTTCGTTCATTGGCATGTGTTCAGTAACAAGGTAATTGAAAACCTGAAGTAAAAAGGCAGGGATGGGGTTTTGTAGTTTGGACAGTATGCAGAGCATGTGTGCCACCATCCAGATGTGTTGCAGCATCCCTGTGCTGTGTTACTGTGAGAGGAAGCTGCAGTTGCCTTTCTGCAGTGTTTGGCATTGAAGGAGCATTCCCTGAGTTGGCTTTAAGAAACCGCTGTTTATGCGTGTCTTAATGTATTTGATTTTACTGGATGCTTGGGTGGTTTATTTTACCTCTGTATTCAATAAAGTTTTGTAAGTTCATTTTAATTAAAGATGGGTCTAGCTTGTTTGAATGGTAGACTTTGTAAATTTGATAGAAGTTTGTCTAAAAGTATTCATAACAGATCACTTACGAAGCGGTAAAGGTCGAGGGCTGCCTTGATTGCAGCGACCATGAGATGGTGGAGTTCAGGATCTCATGTGGCAGGAGCAGGATAGCAAGCAGAATTGCAACTCTGGATTTCAGCAAGGCAAACTTTGGCCTTTTCAGGCAATTGCTAGGGGAAATCCCATGGGCAAGGCTGCTTGATGGTAAAGGGGCCCAAGATAGTTGGTTAGTGTTCAGGGACTGTTTCTACCTGGCACAAGATCAGAGCATCCCGACACGTAGGAAGTCAAGGAAGGGAGCCAGGAGACCTGCGTGGTTAAACAGGGCGCTGCTGGGTAAGCTCAAGTGGAAGGGGAGAGTTTACCGATCACGGAAGGAGGGGCTGGCCACTTGGGAAGAATATAAGGCTGTTGTCAGAGTGTGTAGTGAGGCAACTAGGAAAGCTAAGGCCTCCTTAGAATTAAACCTGGCGAGAGGGGTCAAGGACAACAGGAAGAGCTTTTTCAAATACGTGGCAGATAAAACTAACACCAGAGGCAATGTAGGCCCACTGATGAACGAGGTGGGTGCCCTGGCGACAGAAGATACAGAGAAGGCAGAGTTACTGAATGGTTCTTTGTCTCTGTCTACTCTGCCAGAGGCTGTCCTGAGGAGCCCTGTACCCCTGAGGCCCCAGAGG
>BMBC01013668.1:117443-159599 GCA_014362705.1 Columba janthina nitens | reverse complement strand
TACAACCTCCCGCCCCATGTACAACCTCCCGCCCTGTGTACAACCTCCCGCCCCGTGTACAACCTCCCACCCCGTGTACAACCTCCCGTCCCATGTACAACCTCCCGTCCCGTGTACAACATCCTGCCCTGTGTACAACCTCCCGCCCCATGTACAACCTCCCGTTCCATGTACAACCTCCTGCCCCGTGTACAACTTCCCGCCCCATGTACAACCTCCCGCCCCGTGTACAACCTCCCGCCCTGTGTACAACCTCCTGTCCCATGTACAACCTCCCACCCTGTGTACAACCTCCTGTCCCATGTACAACCTCCCACCCTGTGTACAACCTCCGCCCAGCCCGACACAGCGCCCGGCTCAGGGCTGCAAACTGCTCGTGGTAAATACTGGCTGGTGTTCGGTGCTGAGTTCCAGCGGCCGTTCCTGTCCCAGCAGGACTCCGACGCGGTGGCTGTGCCCATGGTCACTGCCCCCGTGTTCTTTCGGTGGGGGTGGATGCACATGGCTGTGGGCTGTCCAAGGTCAGATTTTAGGATGTTGAACAACCAGGACAGGGCTTAGCTGCCCCTTACTGCAGCTGCTGTTTTTCTCTAATAATGTTTTCCCTTATTGAAGTTACTGTAGAACTGAAAATCTTCACGGTACAAATATTTTTGGTGATTTTCATGCTTTCCTTTGGCCTGTGAAAATGAGTTTACAGCAAACATTGGGTGAACACCCTGAAAATAAACAACTGCGAATATGAGACTGACAGTGCTAGGACAAAAATTAACATATGCAAAATTAAATACTTCTAAAGAATTTGCTTTCATCAGGGACTTTGGTGCTTCTGAAAGCTGGCGAGCTGACGGCCTGCAGAGCTGAAGTCTTCTGGCCATTGCAAGCGACCTGCATGCACCATTGCAGCATCCTCCGCTCCCTGCTGCCCGCAGCACACCTGACCCCGTGCCCGAGGGGTCACTGTCACACACCTGACCCCGTGCCCGAGGGGTCATTGTCACACACCTGACCCCGTGTGCCCCGGGGCTCCATGGAAGGTCCCGTCTGTCCCCGCTGTCCGCTCCTGCTCTTTACAGCGGCTTGTGGCCCTTGTCTGCAGCTCCGCGGTGACACTGCAGAGCTGGACCCCGGGGCCCTGCGGTGCTGGCGGCACCGGCGCTCCTGCACGCCTGGTGACGGCCCTCCCGGGCGGCATCGCCAGGGACATCCGTGGGGTGCATCGCCTGAGCCTCAGCCCTGGGCACAGGGGCTTGTGGAAAGTCACTGCAGAGCCGAAATTGGGAGCCATGTCTTCCTTGCACTCGGTGCAGTCCCTATTCCCCAAGACCATGCATTCTTAAAGGGTGATTAATATGATGTTTGGGAGAGGGCATTATGCGAGACATCCTATTTACAAAAAGCTTCCTAGTGGAGTATTTGAGAGAACAGGGATCCGGAGAGAGCATAGTGTGTGTTGTTGGTAATGTAAAGGGACACCGTTATTTGTATTGCATCGCTGAACTCCATTAAGTCTTTTATTCACCTTGTTCTCCGGACAAACGCTGTTTCATGTGAAGCCATCTACCGATCGGAACCCATCAGCAAATCGCTATGTCATTTTTTATGCCTGAAAGAAAGCAGACTGCACTGAATCCTGACGGTACAGGCTCGCGGTGCTGCTGGCTCGGTGCGGAGTGGCCAGGGGCACCCGGCAGCACCCTGGTTTGCCCGGCAGCACCCCGGTTTGACATGCAGCACCCCGGTTTGCCTGGCAGAATGCCGGTTTAGGCGCAGCGGGGCTGTCCCTCGCCAGTGACCCGGCCCTGCCACTGGAGCCCGAGTTGGCTGTGACGGGAACAGCCGGAGATGGGCCCGTTTGCAGGAGCTGCTCCTCGTTGTGCCGAGGCCTCTCCGGGGCCGGTTCTGGCTGGAGCTTGCCCAGCACGTCCCTCAGTGTCCCGCCGGTGTCCCTGCGGGCGCTGCCCCCGCCGCCCCGCTCCGTCCCGCCGGGTCTGGCCGTGGAGCCGTCGCCGGTGGCTTGTCCCCCCTCGGGTCTCGGGTCCCTCGGCTCCGCGAGCCGCCCGCTTCCCTCTTCTCTGCATTGAGATGAATGTTTAAACAGCACTTGTCCTATAAATCTCCCTGGGAGGCTTTCCTCAGAACAAATAGTTAGCGGGAGAACAAGGCATCTATTTGAGAATGACAGAGTTTCCAATCCATCTATTAGGCAGGTAACGGCTCTCTCCCGAAATGTCAGATCGACTCTTCATCTTCCGCCGGTGCCATTAGTGCGTTATGGCAGAATATGGTGCTGTCTATATTTATTTACAAGGAGAAAGAGTCATTGAGATTAATTGCATGGTTGAATATGCAATATGGTAAACAGTTATTTGGAAATGATTGTTTGTGTTTAATTATGACGTACAGGATAAGTTTAACAGTCATAAATTTTTCATTGGATTGTAAATGCAAATGCAAGCATTGCAATATATCAGAGAAACACATAAATCAGAGCCTCCCTTTGCAGCAGCCCCTACAGCATAACGCTTCTATAGTGTAACACTCCTATAGCGTAACACTCCCATAGCATAACACTCCCATAGCAAAACACTCCCATAGCATAACACTCCCATAGCATAACGCTGTCACAGCGTAACGCTGCCGTCCCTGGGAGCTGTGGGCCCCATGCCTGCTCCCCTGCTCCCCTGTTCCCCTGTTGGGCGTAATTAGAGGCTGATAGCAGCTGGTGAAAGGCAGCCTGGTTTAAAAGGCTTTCAGCAATCCTGGGAAATGTTGTGCATTGTTCTGTTTTTTCCCTTTGATAATTAACCAGCCTGAGCCGTGTAATTTTATATATAATTACTCTTTTCCACCGCATGTGCTGGAGGCGTTCAGAAGCGCTCGACCCCGCGCTGCTCCTTGGCCTCCAGAGCCTCGCTGCATCTTAGGAGCAAACATTGTCTTTCTAGTCTGTCTTGGGCTCTGTTTTCGGGGTGATTGCTCTGCAGCAGGCAACTCTTTGGTGCAGAAAACCATTTTCTAACCAAAGTGAGACGCTTGTCAATAAGTGGTGGTGGTGCCGGGCAGGTTGGACAGGGTCAGGGTGCCCACGAGCTCCCCGTGGCAGCAGAAAGCCGCCGTACCAGCCATGTCACCCGTGGGACTGGCAGGTGGGACACGAACCAGCGGGTCCCCCAGCATTTCAGGGGTGTGACCGGGGTCCCAAGGCCGGCGTTAGGCGGGTCTTGAGCCTGGATGTGCGGACAGGGCCAAGCTCGAGCTGGAGGACACCTCAGGTGCTCCCGACCTCGTCATCAAACCTGAAGATGAAATACCTCCCCAGATGAGCTCTGTTTAACATGTTTTCTGGCTATTTTAGTAGCGCTATCATAGCACACTGTGGCTGTGGTTTATGTGGCGATGGCGGAGGGACCTTCCCTGCATTTTACTGCCACTTTGGTTCTGGTGCCTGAACGGTGAATGATAACGGAGTCACTCACCCTTCAGAGACCTCCAGAGACAGTCACCAGTCACCCGGACACGGTGGACGGGAGGGGAGGGACGGGACAAAGCGCATAAATTGCACGCGGATGTTTATACTGCTGCATATTGTCGCTCCATTTAGCTGTCAAGTGCCCCATTGTTATTCTCTAAGACATATGCATTCACTCCTTTATTCTTTGATTAATAAAATGTAAGAGGGAATCTATGGCCATTGGGATGCAATGACTCAGATCTGGGGAAAGCTAATCCACTAAAGAAGAAATCGCAGGTGGGCAGAGGCAATGTGGGGCTGGGAGCACTGATTTGGGGGAGCCCAGCAGCACCCCGATGTGGGGCTGGGAGCGCTGATTTGGGGGAGCCCAGCAGCACCCCGATGTGGGGCTGGGAGCGCTGATTTGGGCTGGGAGCGCTGATTTGGGGGAGCCCAGCAGCACCCCGATGTGGGGCTGGGAGCGCTGAGCCGCAGGTGCTGCTGTCTGAACCGCTTTCCCAGCGCCCACCTTGCAATTATTCTGTGTTGGTTTTCATTTCCCGACCCTCTCCCAGTGTCCTGTTGAAGGACACCTTTGAAATGAGGGATGAGCTATAATAAGAGAGATGCAAATTCATCAAAGATGACACTAGAAATGATGTGAAACATAATTTCTTTGGCATAGTGTTCAGCTATAAGGGGGTGTATATATATATATATGTGTGTGTGTGTGTGTGTGTGTGTGTATACATGAGCTGTCATTGCTCATCACTTGCAACTCTCCTGAAGGACGATACAAATACAAAGATGAGTAACTCATGAATGGAGGTGTGGGGCGACCTTCCGTTAGGGCTCTGGAGTCACTGCAGAAGTTGTGGGTCCACTTGTCTCTTGGTTTCCTCTGTGATTCCAGGTAGAACCTCGGCCATCGCGGGTGGAGCGGCAGGTCCCACCAGCGCCTTGTCCCCGAGGAGCAGGTGAGTGACAGTGACACAGGCAGAGACGGGCTGGGGAAGCAGGGGGAAGTCAGATGGAATGTGGGTGGTCAGAGACAGACGGACACTGTGTGCGTGTGTGTGTGCGTGTGTGCGCGTGTGTGTGTGTGTCCACGGGGGCCGCTCCTGTATGTGCACGTGTAGGGACAGTGTTTGTGCTCTGGGGACGGACACTGAGTGTGCACGTGTGTGCGAAATACAGAGCAGGGAGCATATGGAATATGTGCAGCAGACAGTACAGCTCATGATGTGACGAGGGGAAAGAAACAGGGAGTGTAATTCTAGTGATGGGTTGGGTTTACGTATTTACAGTATGTGCACTCTAATGTGTGCTTAGGTATAGTGTGTCTGTTTATATCTTATCCGTGGATACTATGTGTGTGTATGTATAATCTATATCTGTAAATCATATATGTTATATCTGCTGTGTATTGTATATTTATAGTGTACATACACATGGGTGTATGTATATATAAATATATAGGTAGAAAAAGAGCATGAGAATATGCAACTGTATATATATACATATATATAGTAGTATATATACATATATATATGTATTGTGTGTACTTATGTATTTATAGTGTATACATAGTGTGTGGTTTTATCTACATACATACTGCATGAAAGCCAGCCAGAGTACATGCACATGTACACATACAGATACATAGGGTGTGTGTACAGAGTGTATAGTGTGCACATATCACCACCCTCAGCATGTGATTGCATGCATTTGTCTCTCTGTGTGCATCCCCTCTATATAATACATATTATATAACACAAATTATATAACATACAGTATGTAATTAGATATTGTATCTCACTATATCCATAGAAACGTACCCACAACTATATGACATGTGTTATGTTCCTAGAATGTGTCTGCATATGTACACATGTATGTTTTCATACAGACACATCCGTGTTCCACACATCGGGGTCAGTGAGGTCACACCCCGCTTGCTGGCAGCCGCGCCGCTGGCCCCGTGTCCCCACGGCCGTCCCCGTGTCCCCATTGCTGTCCCCGTGTCCCCACAGTCCTCCCCATGTCCCCACGACCGTCCCCGTGTCCCCACGGCGGCCCCGTGTCCCGCGGTGACAGCGCCGGGTCGTCTCGGCGGCTCTGGGACGCCGTGGCTGCCGGAACCCGTGTCGCCTGCGCGGCGTCGGGCTCGTTAGCGTGGGATGGTTCGTGTGGGATCATTAGCGCGTCCTGTGTGCCGAGTCGCCCCTTTCTGTGCAAATACCACGGTAAGGAGACGTGACATTTTCTGGGCCATTCTGCTGTATTAATAAGATCCCAAGTACAGGGCGACCTTTTCACAAAGGATTTGTAAATGCCAGAAACTGCATAAAAATCTCTTTCTCCAGCAGACAGAGGCGTCATAACTTTGCACTTCTTTCTTAAATGGTGTTTTCCTGCCTTTCCCCTTTGGTTTTTATCATCTCTTTCCCCTAAATGAAAGTAATGAAATCTGTACCGACAAGAACAGCCACAAGAGAGTGAGAAGCGTCCGGCGCTGGAGCCCCTGGTTTGGTGCAGCGGGCGCTCCCGACGGCCCAGCTCAGCGCGCCCCCGGGCGCTGTGTTGTCACCCACATTTCCACAGCAGAGCTGCAGCGGAATGCTTTAGAAATTATTTAAAAACAGAACAGAACAAAAAGGCAAAATGTTTTCCATAAGCTACAGCTTAAAAAGGAAAAATGGAGGCTGACCGACACCTTCCCGGCAGCGCTGTTACCGTTCCGACATTTCCATCAGCATCTACGTTTCACTTGTGCAGCGGGAGGCACTACCTCTTGTTCAGCTCACGCTGACTAAAGAGAGTAATTGGTCCCTGTCCTCTTTATTATGTCCCTCTAAGTATTTGCAAAGAGTTATCATGGCTCCCTCCAGTCCTCTTTTCTCATCGCTTAAAGATTCCCAATTCATTTTACTCTGTCCTCCCTGACCCTCCCTCCCACTCCCACTTTATACATCAAATAACTAAGCCTAATTACTTTGCAGACATATCATATTAGGATGAGAATATTAAGGGGGGAGACAACAAAGTGCGCTGAAAAAGCAATCGCTCGAATTCCCGACTGACCACGAGCTCTCCCTGTGGGCCTGGGCAGCTCAGACCTGGGTGTGGGAGCTCTGCGGACCCCACGTCTCCATCAGATGCCACCACGCCAGCCGCTGAAGGCACGCGAGACATCACCGGGCATCACTGACCACCACCGGGTATCACCGGGCATTGCTGGGTATCACTGACCATCACCAGGTATCACTGACCACCACCGGGTATCACCGGGCATTGCTGGGTATCACTGACCATCACCGGGTATCACCGGGCATTGCTGGGTATCACTGACCATCACCAGGTATCACTGACCATCACCGGGTATCACTGACCATCGCTGGGTATCACTGACCATCACCGGGTATCACCGGGCATTGCTGGGTATCACTGACCATGCCCAGGTATCACTGACCATCGCCGGGTATCACTGACCATCGCTGGGTACCACTGGGCATCGCCGCGCTGCACCGGGACACGCAGCACCACAGAGACGCGGGCAGAGACGCAGCATCCCCTCCTGCACCCCGTAACATTAAGACGGGTTAATCTGGCTTTACAAAGTGAAAATGTCAAGCTTCATTTATATGCTGGCACCCAGCGTTAATTACCTTTCCCTTTTTTAGCAGTCATTCTTGTGTTCTGTTTCTTCACTTAAGGCTGATAATAAGCTGTCCGTCTATATAACCATTCTGCCGACACAAATCATGATGAATATGAAAAGCAATAAAAAGCAAATCTAATGAGACATTGCTCAGAATGAGACAAAAAAATTGCACCACGTTCTTTAATCATCAATGTGCAAAGCCAACCGGAATAAATTTGTTTCAAGGAGGCCTCATTTCTATTTAAATGTAAAGTACACTGTGATGTTTTAAGAACCACAGAAAACTATGGAGTTCTGATAAAGTATTAGCTTTGTAATCCCAGCCAAAGGAATAAACCATGAGCAAAGAGCCCCCCCGACATTGCGCAGAGGCCGATGGCTTGTTTAGATCTTCCAGAGTGAAATGCAGAAAGCAGCAGATCCAACAAGGTCTCTGGAAACCTCAGTCACTGCTCCGCAACACAGGGACTCACAAAACTGCAGCAGCACCAGCTCTGGCAGAAAAGCCTCATTCTGACCTGGTGCTGTTGCAAATAAGAACACCGTTCCATAAAATCGGTGAGAGGTCGTGAGCAGCGTGAGCTGCAGCTCCAGCACCTCCCGGAGCCACTGCAGCAAACGGGCACGGAAATCACTGCAATGTTCTTCCTTTTCTCCTTTCCGCCCCCCGTAGCCGTTCCCCCACGTTGCACTGGGGAGCTGTATCTCTGTGTGCACCCATTGCAGACTGAAACGTAAGACCCAGCTCCACTGAGATGATCCAGGTGGTTCAGAGCAATACACCAAACGCTGTGATTCTGAAGTGAGCTTTATACCGGGAAAATTATGAAATTTAGAGCAACAATGCCGTTCTTCGGGAACGAGAGTCAATTACAGAGCTCGAGGGTACCTGGAAATAAACGCAGGTGCCAAACTGTGTGCTGGTTGCGCTCCCCCTTCCTCCCCACAGCCACTTCTGCTTCTCATGTGCTCCTCATGCGCTGTTCACACCCAAATACAGACAAACCGGGCGCGTTGGGAACAGCCCTTTGCCAGCGGAGGGCGCCCGGAGCCGCGCGCGGGCTGGGGGCACCGGGCACCAGGACGGCCCCGGCTGTGGCGCCGGGGGCTGCGGAGCCCACCCGTCGCCTGCCCCGGCTCCGCTTCACTGAACACCACGTCCGTGAACCGGCTCCTCCCCTGCCAAAAATCAGCTTACAAATCCTGAGAGGTCACAGGAGAAATCCGCCTGGGGGCTCCTGTTCACCTTCCGGTAGAGATTGCAGGACGCGCTCAGATCTCAGTCCTTCCTCCGTTATGCACCGATAACATCATTAAGAAAACGAACTCCCAGCCCAGTGTCCTCGGAAAGTGGGGCATTAATAGGCGTTTTGGAAAAGCGGTGTGAAGAAGGTGAGACTGTGAATGTCTGCTTTGTGTTCAGGACAACGGGGAAGGGGCACCAGATAAACCACCAGGCACTGAGTAATTAAACAGTGAGACGTGTGACGGCCAGGAGGATAAACGGGTTCAAAAGGGATTCAATTAATTCAAAGGAGAAACCTATCTGTGGCTATTAAGCTCCTTGGTCCCAAAGCAAATTCGGGCTCAGGAAGTCTCTAATCTGCTAACTACTATAAACTGGGAGGCTTATTTGTAGGCACAGATCACTTGGTACTTGCCCAGTTCCTGCTGCAGACAGAGTACTGGGAATGGGTCTGGATGCTCTGATGTGGCCGCCCTTTAGGCTTGTGAGGGCTCGTCTTCCTTGTCTATTTCTTAAATTATTTAGATGATATTTTATTATTGTAATAAAGTAATTGCACTGGCACAAGCTGAACATTAACATTCGCAGTGTGGGTTGAGAAAAAACATTATCATTAAGCCTCCACACTGAAAACGATCCTCAGCAACAACTCTCAGTGTCACCGCAGAAGTTCCTCTGCTCCCCCTCCGGCTCTTTTGAACCCGCGTGTCCCCGCTGCAAACACCGACAGACAACAAATCCGCATTCCCTCCCCAGCAGACACGCGGTCCTTGCACTTTCAGATGTGGTTTTGTTCCCTTGTTTTATCTGCATGAACAGTTTGAATGGTTTTACAATTTGCCTGTGCTTCCATTTTATTACGTCTGCCTTCCATCTGTTATGTTTATAGTTTATGTTCCTGTTCTCCTCTCACTAACGCCAGCGGCTCTACTGCAAAACCAATATTGCATCCTAGGAACTTATCACCCCACTCGAAAAATATATCTTGTGCATGATGGCATAAGAACCGCCTGGGGAAGAACAAATGGATCTTTTGTTAATGATGTTCCTGTGGAAGAGCCCACGCAATAGTTGTACCTGCTGCAAATACGGTCTCGCTGCACTTTGCCCAAGTCCCACTGAACGGCACAGAGCCCATCCAGCAAATGTAAAGAAGAACCTGGTTACCCGTGAGTGTTCATCCTTTAGAGGAGGGACAACACCACCTCCTGTGTTTTTGGAGGGTAAACGGCTCACGTGCAGGGAAACCCTTACCCGTGTCCCAGCTCCCGCGCCCGGGCCCTGGCGGCAGCTGCCACGGCTCACGGGCACTTGAGCGCAGCGCCGGCTGCAGGATCCATGCAGCTGGAGATACCGATTCCCTTGGCATCGTCTCCGTTGCTAAACCACCACCCTCAGACGGACAGCAGGCGAGCCCCGCGCCTGGCGCAGTCTTAGGCCAGTTAAAATTTTCACTGATTTGTGGTAACACACGGTTTTTCTCCTGGTTTTGTAATTTTCCAAGCACAAGTATAATTGGCCCTGGCCTGCTACCAAGAGGTGTATTAAAACGGCGAGGAATGAAACTAATGATTGTTAAGAAGATCTAATTGCAAGGATCCCGAGTTGTTCATTACACATTTATGGCTGCCAACCAGCAGCGCTCAGATAAGGGCCCGTCGGTTTGTTTAGCTCGCCAGGGCACTCAGATGTGTCTGGGCACAAGAATGGGGAGACTGAGGGAGAAATCAGTCCGGGGCTGCTGAACACCCCGCTGCGCAGCGGCAAGAGACTAATTTGATGATGAACCTGTGAGTCCAATAAAAATGGGCATAATTTAAAATGTATTAAAAATATAAGCTGCCAAAGCATCAATATTTAAACACCATCCCCTACAGCGTCACCACAGATTTTGCAGAGGAGCAGATATTGTTGAACATGAAGGTGACAAAAGATGCAAGAATAGCCTGAAATGCTGCTTTGGGAAAGTTGAATAAAACTGTCTTGGGGCTAAATTTGCACTCACATGTTCTCCCTCTCCCTGTTAAGACTGTTGTGAAACGGGCCTCCGGTCTCCGTGCAGCTCAAGTGACAACAGAGGAACACGGAGCTCATTTGCAGCCACGCTCAGCCTGGGACCCGCTGTGCGCGCTGGGACAACCGTCCCGGGCAGGTCCCCGGAGCCCGGGCTGAGTGTTGTTTCAATGTGGTCAGCGCTGGAACAACCTTTCTCCAGGGACACCCGCTGGGAGCCTGAAGCGGAGGCTGCTCCGACCACCGAGAGCAGCAGCCACCGTGAACATCATCAGGACTGAGCCACAAGTGACCGGACGGCTCCCGAGCGCCGCTGACGCCCAGCGCGTGCACCAGGTCAGGCACTGCCCCGGAGCACCGGCGCGGCTGGAGGGCACTTTCCGCTGCCGATCCTACATCACTCGCCACTCATTTCCCAGCATTGCTCCATGCCAGGTGCTTCAAAGCACCAAGATCACTGGACGACGCAAAAGAAGATCTTCTGCATGGTCACACCAGGAGACAGGCGTCATCACCGAGGAGCGTTTGGGGACACGCGAGCTCGAGCGCACGCGGAGCCCGGCAGCGCTGCGGCGAGGAGGCGGGTCTGCAGGGGACCAGGCCACAGCTGAAAACCAACGGCTCCAGAGAACCGGCGTGGAGGGCACAGAGCAGCAGCTCCCACCGCCCAGCCCGACACAAACCGAGCGCCCCATCCTCCCCATCCTCCCCGGGACAAACCGAGCGCCCCAGCTCCTGCTCCAATGTCCCTGTGCTCCCAGCGATCCTGGGCCAAGGCACCGCACACCAAACTGCGCTGCACAGGCTAATTAGCACTTTAACTAGCTTCCTGCTACAGAGATCCTTGCAGTAGTTAATCCAGAGGCCATCTGCTGAGGATAGTGCATTTATCACTGAGAATCTACCTATCTGCATCGTACTAGGCGTGCACATGCTGAATCTCAATCATCTTCACTTAGACAATCTATTATGTATACCATGAAATTTAACAAGGTATGTCCTATATGGGACTGTAACATTGCAGCTGTGTGGACTAATTAGATAAGACTCATTATTGTTCATTCAATTTGCATTTGCAGATGCAGGGAGCTGAGTGCTGCCTGCTCTCAGGCTGATTGATTGCTCCCACTTTGCATTCATTAGGAAGGTGGCCTCAGCACAGTAGTTTTACAACATGTGTTTGCTACCACTTAACTGGATGTGCCAGTCAAACGCCTTGAACTGTGTGTCTTGATTAACAATATTTTGCAAATACGGCGCGGTCTATTTGAGCGGCACGGCGAGCGGATGGCAGAGCCGGCGTGCCGGGCGAGCGCCGCTCCTGCCAAACCGTCCCCATCCCGCACATGGAGGGTCAGAAACGCAGCTGTGGCAGCGCTGGTGGGGTCCAGGATCAGCCTCCAGACCTGCTCTGAGCAAACACTCTCATCTTGCTTCAATCTCCCCTGTGTTTTAGTAGTTTCTCAGATGGTGACGCTTTGAGGAGGGAACTTTCTGAGCCTTCCGAGTGGCGGTTGTGCTTCCCGGCTGGGGGAGCGTCAGAGGACACTCGACCTGCAGACCCGCTGCACCGCCGGCTCCAGCATTTAATCTAAATGTAATCCGTCCTCCAACCCAAGCGCTGACGGGCTGCTCAGTCAGTCAGGCCTCCCAGACCCCAGGCCTCATGTTTTATTTTTCACAACACTGTAAAACAAAACCTGGGAAATAGCTTTTCCTCGCAATAACCAGGCCTCCAGCAAACAGGAGAGCGAGCATCCCGCCCAGCACTGCGGTCACCGGGTGTCTGCCGTCCCCATGGGTGCCACCTCACCAAGGGTGCCACCTCACAGGGGGTGTTGGTCTGGCTGATTCCAGACCGAGCTGACAAAGCAGCTGCAAGACGGAGCCTGATGGACACCAGGCTTGGCCAAAGCAGAGGGAACACCTTTGCTGGTGGCCCAATGGGGCGGTCAAGAAGCTTCAGCCCTCTGAAGGGAACTGGGAGGTCACCAACAGAGGTGATGGACCAGGCTTGCGTTTTGGGGCCATTTCTGGGAGAAAGGCACATTAACAATAAATCAATCTGTGCAGGTGTCTCCTGTGCCAGAGCTGCGGCTCTGCCGGGCAGCGGGTGACGACGCTGCAGAGGAGCAGGGGACACCGGCTCCCGGGGGAACACCCCGGCACGGGGTCCGGCACCGCGCTCCCAGCCCGGCGCTGCCGGCCACAGCACAGCCCATTCCAGGGGCCTTTCTCATCCAACGCGGCGTGGCCCGGCTGCTCACACAGGGCAGCTCTGCTGCCATCGCGCTGGCAGATGAACTGTCGCTTCAGCGCGTTCCAGTGTGAAACACTGACACTTTCTTCCTTTTTGCATATGCAATACTCACTCGGTAGTTCAGGTCTGTGCAGAACATATTTATTCAACAGTAATCATTTCATTTCTGCAAAGAAAATATGCTCCACTACTCCTGGGGCTGACAGGCTCTGGCAGAAGTTGGAAGCTGAAGCTCCAAAAGGAGGGAGAATATGTTTATGGGCTGAGCCCCAGCTGTTTGCAGCATTCCTCTGCCCTGGCAATTATTTTGATAGGAAGAACCCCTGGAGGGTTATTTGGCTTGTGCACGCCTGTGCTGTGTTCACAGCCACCAGTCAGGGAGCAGACAAGTGAACCTCCTAAGACATTTCTGCTTTTGTAAAGCGTTTTTTAAAAGGAAGAGGGTTCAGTTCTGCTCACACACCAGAGGGTGCTTGCTCCCATGGTAGCGTGGAAATAGTATAATATAACAGTTCTTCTTCTAACATTGTTTATTAGCATTGAACTGCCCCAAACCTCCCCTCACAGTACAAGAGGAGATCGCCACCCAACTTGAAGATGCAGAGCAAGGTCAGACCTCTTGAACCTGTTCACAGGGCTCTGTGGTTTCTGCCCGTGTCTGTGTGCACCGAGTGGTAGAACAGTCTCCGGAGGCCGAGTCTGGGGTCAGGTTTGCTGCGGTGGCACAACAGGGAGCGCTCGCTCCACTGCTGCTTTCAACGGTAACGAGAATCCACTTAAAATTCAGCAGCACCTTGTGTCTTGCTGCTTTGCCTCAGCAATAATCACCGTCAGGACCGTCCTCAGACGGCACCGCTTGCTAAATACACAAAAATCCCTCGCTGAAGGGGAAAGCTCCCCGGGGACCAGCAATAATTTAGCCTGCTTGTCATCCAAGGGCTTCAAAGTACTTTAGAAGCATTAATTAAGCCTCACGGCATGTCCATAAGATGGAGGTTTATCGTTTGCTTGGCGGTGGGCAGCAGCGGGTCCGGGGCTCGGGAGGGGAGGACGGTGACGCTTCGGCTCGGGCGCCGTGGACCTGAGCGCCCGCTGCGCCAGCGCGGGGAGGAACGTTCCCAACGCCTGCAAACGCCCCAGCAGGAGGGAGAGGCGGGTGGTGGCGGCACGGAGGAAGGCTCCGGTCCCCAGCGCTGCTCCGTGTCCCCAGCCCGTGCCGCTCGGAGCAGCGCTGGCATCCAGCCCCGTCCTTCACCAAAACGTCCTGCGCAGCCAGCGGGATTTGTTTCAGGTGGCTTCATAAGAAAATGAGTAAATCCCTGCCTGGGTTTTCACTTTTGAATCAGCTGTCCAAAACATTAAATATTTCAATTCTTTATTGCTTTAAAATGTTATACTCATTTTTATATCTAGAAATGCACATGCTTTTTGTGCACAGGAAAGCTGCCAGCAGTTCATCCCACCAATGGGGCTTTATTCACAAACTTATGAGTATGTAAGGCTGAGTATTCATTTGGAGGGATTAATTTAACAGAGCTGATTAGAGATGAAATCAAGAGAGCAGCTGAATGCCATTTGCACAATGCGGCGTTTGGCACGACTCGGGGCACTGCAGAAACGAACACCTGGACAACACCCGGCGGAACAGCCCGACCAGCAGCTGTGCTGGGGATGGACGGACAGACTGACGGGTGGAAATCACCCTCCCTGTCTTTTGGGTTGAAAGTAACGGGAATCGGTGGCCTAAATGAAAGTTAAATGCTTTAATGCTTCTGTGGAAAAAATGCAAGAGAGCAAAGCACGTGTAAACAGCATCTGCCAAATCACGATTCAGAAGAAAAACCTAACAAATACCCTGTAACTCACAAAGGGGAACACAGATAACAGTTTGCTGTCACTAAATAATGCTTCTCACATGCAGAATGTTGTCTTTTATCTAGATGTTTAGATTAGAACAGAAGTCCAGTGATTTTTGTCAGTGCCATTTGTTTCTCTGGAGAGAATATTAGAGCTCTGCTATGACAGAACATCAATAACGGGGGATATAAATCCTCCTGAAGCGTTAATTTTCTAAGCATTGTGAGATCTAACATGCATCATCTCTGTACATCCGTGAGGGATAATGTGAGCAGGCACTGTAAACATCACACTACGAATGAAACAACAGAATTCAAGTGGAATCTGTTTCTGAAAGAGATTTACATTTGGTAACAGGGACGCGGCTTCCGCCGTTTCTAATAACAACGCGCAGCCGACACGGCTCCTCAAACAGCCTCCAACAACCACCACTGAAAACAAGGGCCAGGGCTCCTCGGTGTGAACCAGCCCAGCCCGTGAACCCAGCGGTCACGGGAAAGGACAGGCAGGAGCACATGGGGAAAGCAAGTGCAATTTAGTTATCGTGGGTGGTTACACACAAACTCCTTAGCGCGTTGAATGCAGTTCCCGGTGAAGAGGTAACTTGCTCTGCCGGCTCGACTCTGACCTGCAGCCTGGATGCCCCAGTCATTTGGACCTTGTGAATATTTCATTCCCGCCTGATCCAGGGCGAGCAGTTCTCTGGCCGCGCTTTCCTCACGCTGTGCTGAGGTTAAGGAAGGAAAAGGGCTCAGCCCGTGGAGCGGTGACCTAGGTACGGGCTCCCCGACCAGAGCAGTGCGAGACACGAGCCGCTCTCCTCTGTCTGAGTTCCGTGAGCCGCACCATCCACCGTTACTGAGCGGGGTGAACGCTGCAGGCAGCCGTGCACTAACGTTTCTTAAATTAATTAGTCTTGACCTTTTTCTCACTCCTCCTACATGGGGTTTTCACTCCTGTGACTTTATCCTAGCAGCCCTGTTTACTATCAGTGTATTCACTGAAGCAGCAAATTGTACATGATCATTGGCTATTATTCACTGAGAGTGAAGTGATAAATGAATTATTAATTCTCATTATTAGCACTGTTGTCCTGTTGCCTGGAGGCCTCACTGAAATCAGGACCCCATTGCTTTAGGTGCTGCAGGAGCAGACAGGGAGAGGCAGTTCTTGCTCCCCAAGGGCTCCCAGCCTGCGGAGAAGCCACCACCGCCCTGCCGCAGCCCCCAACAACACCACCGCCCTGCCGCAGCCCCCCAACGCTGCCACCGCCCTGCCGCAGCCCCCTCAACACCACCGCCCTGCCGCAGCCCCCTCAACACCACTGCCGCCCTCCCGCCTCTTCCAGAGACAGTTCCCTCAAATCCACCACCTCATGACCAACACAGCTGAAGTTCTAGAGCCAGAGCTCTGCACCCGCGCTAAGGACATTCAGAGGTTTATCCCCGCTCGGTGACCGGCTCCAGCGCAGCACGGTTTCTGCTGTCCTGTCGTTACACCAGCGTGTTTCAGGAGCAGTCAGGCTCAGAGCAATTCAAGGGCTCAGTGCAGGTGACATTAAAGAGGGTCCCTCTGGGTGCCAGCGGTACCGGGGGGGAGCAGCATTGCCTGCAGTCCCCGTCCCCAGACAAGGCACAGGCAAGTGTTGACAGGATGAAACACCCTCAGTCACACCCTCTTCCTTCTTGGGGAGCGCTGCACTAGCCATTAATTTTATTTAAGTTCTTTCTTGTATGGTGTTGTTGAACTAAATTGAATTTGTCCACTGGCAAATTCTCTAGAAACAAAGCTACAAGCACACGGAGCCTGTGGGATCATCATCAATTCAATCCATACTCCTCTAGTGAAGTTGTGTTGTGAGACAGGGCTAGATACATCACTTAGACTGACAGGAGGAGACCTGATAAAGGCAGAGTGGAGGAGCACAGTCTCCAACCAACTGTCTGTTTCTCTGGGGAGGGATGTTACTAGCCCCCAGAAAACTATTTTAATTCACAGATGTCCACAAATGCCGCAGCAGCCGCTTCTGGCGCGGGTGGGTGAGCCTCCGCCAGCGCGCTCCTCCTTCCCAACCCACACCCAGCGCCCTGGTCAGTTTTGTTCTGCCTTTCACACCCATTGTAAATGCCCTGGAAGCCAAGCAACTCACATACAAATCCCATTTAAAAATGTCTTCTGGCCTAGAGCCACACCTGGGGCACAAATCAGGCAGACGGAACGCTGCTGGTGACGTTCCCGGTCACCCGTGCCGCAGATCCGCAGGCACCGAGCACGCAGCTGCCGCAGCCGCGAGACACGGCGAGCGCGGCCGAGGGGCGATGGAGCCGGCGATGCGGACGGGCACCGCGCACCCGCCGCACGCTCTCATCATCGCATACACTGCTGATTGATAGTGGTAATGATACTTTAATCAATATTAATAACACTTAATATGAGCACTAAAAGGCCCCATTATTTTTGCAGTGTAAAGAGCTATGAGAAATAAATATCCCGTTCCACATAGTTTGCTGTTCTACACTCAAAGCAAAAGGTAGATAAAATAAGTGGCCAGAAAAACCCAATCAAAGAATAAGACAATATAATGAAAGAAGTTTTAGTTCAAACCAGCATCAATTCGGTGTTTAGCTGTTCCCCTGCCACCCCCTGCCCCAGGCACCTATTTCCAGCTCAGCCGTGATCTTGCTGAACAGACAAGATGTTTTTAACCTTTCTAGGCAAAGGCTTTGTGCAATCTGTGCAGTTCCTGCTGAGACAGACATCAGTTCCACACAGGACAAGTTTGCATATGCTAGGAGGCCTGGGTTTTAATATCACTATCTGCAATCATAAACAAACTACACTTCTCCACTCCCCGGGGGTAAACTGTAGAAATCAACGTATGTGTGCAACGTGCAAGGACACTCCAGCCAGCACTGCCACTCCGGCCGCACACCCTTTGCGGAGGGTCAGCTGGGCTTTTTCTAACGCTAGTCTTCAAACAAAAACAAGACTAAGTATCTTCTGCACTGCAGCCCTTCGCTGCCTTGCTTCTGTGCCACAGCCAGCTCTGGTTTGCAGCGAGATGCAGCGTCTCGAGGCACGAACCACAGTGAGATGTTGATGTTCGGCTAGGACGGCATTTCAGAGCCTGCTGGACTCTGCACCGAAAAGATGCCCCGAGGTTCCTCACCTATCGAGCCTGTTGGGTCATGAGAACACTTCACACCCCGCTGAGAGCGCATCAGTCCTTACCTGACACCCCCGCAGTGACCAAACACCAACCACCACTCCGGTGTTTCTGTCACCAACAACCACCTCTTGCAGCTGAATAGATTTATCCACGGTCATTTAATTTCTTTGGCATTTGCTGGCCTGTGGCTCAGAGGTTTGTTTGAACCTCACGTCCAGTACCCGAGCCAGGAACCTGAAACGCTGCAGCTGCGGGGAGAGGGGAGGAACCCCCGGCGGAACCGCCCCGGCAGAACCGCCCCTGCGCCCCCAGCGGAACCGCCCCGGCAGAACCGTCCCTGCACCCCCGGCGGAACCGCCCCAGCAGAACCGTCCCTGCACCCCCGGCGGAACCGCCCCGGCAGAACCGTCCCTGCGCCCCCGGCGGAACCGCCCCGGCAGAACCGTCCCTGCACCCCCGGCGGAACCGTCCCTGCACCCCCGGCGGAACCGTCCCTGCACCCCCGGCGGAACCGTCCCTGCACCCCCGGCGGAACCGCCCCGGCAGAACCGTCCCTGCACCCCCGGCGGAACCGTCCCGGCAGAACCGCCCCTGCACCCCCGGCGGAACCGTCCCGGCAGAACCGCCCCTGCACCCCCGGCGGAACCGTCCCGGCAGAACCGCCCTGGCGCCGACCGCGGTTCACCAGCTGAGCAGTGTGATGGATAACTCTGGAAACCCACACACACAAATAAAATGAGAAAGGCGCCTTGAAATACGCTGAGGCAGGAAAATGAATGATCTCTCTGTCAACCATTTCAAAGCAATCCAGTAATGTGAACAATCAGAAGTGAAGAAAAATCAATACACTTCTCATGGTGCAGAAATGGAAAACAAGCCGGATTTTACTCCTGCAAAATCCATGCAAACAAACCCCAACAGATTAATCCCACCTGTCAGTGAACGTGGCCATTTCTTCAGAAATGGAACCACCTCCAGAAGAGCGGCCTCAGACAATTCTGTGTTCAGTGACATCTGGTGTCAAATCCCCCCGGTGTCAGCGGCACACAACTGAGTCTTTACACAGTAGTTATGAACAATTGTGTGTTATTTCCAATAAATTTTATTTGTTTAATAAAAAATGCACCAGGAAGACATCAAGCAAGCAAACAGAGGGAGAACGTGCCAAATTCTGCCCAATCTCTGCTTCTCTGCCTCATCTCCAGAAGGTGCAGTGGAGCAAAACCATCCCCGTTAAAAGCAAAGCAATGCTACTCTGCTAAACAGACAATGAGAGGCGTGATATGAGTGTCCCAAAGCAGCCATTTCTATACCCAAAATCACAACCGACTTCTGACGGCAGGTGTCAGAGGTGAGGTGGCATCGGGAGGTTCAAGTACAACGTTTCTGCAGTGACTCAGGTGTGGGTCCTTCCCAGACAGGGCGCGATGGAAACTGCGTGGGGGGATCAAAGGGGGTTGGGCTGGGGACAGAGGGTAACACAGCAGTGCAGTTTGTCACACTGCCCAGCGCTCACAGAGCGACACAGTTTGTCTCACCGGTCTCCGCTCCATGCGTGCACAGAAAGACAGATCTATGAGTTTTCCTTTCCAAACTTTCCTCTCCTATTGGGCATGTGAAACACAGCCAGGAACGCCATGGAAAGTAAAGACCACGGCCCTGGCTGTGAGACGATGGGAACTGCCAGACATTTAGTCAGCTCTTGACACTCAGCCAGACCTTTGTCATTTTTGGAAGTACACAATTGTTCTGTGATGTCCTCCCTGCATCTTTCAGTGGCAAACACGGCAGGCAGCTCCGCCGGGCACGGGGCCGTCCCGCGCCGGGCTCCTGTGGGCACCGTCACAGCCGGTCACCCGGCAGCACGGGTCAGGAAACCGGGACCTTCCACAGCCCGGGCTGTATCTCAACATGGACACCCAGCCCAGAGGGTGCACGTGTCGAGGGCTCTGACCCAAGCAGCGGCCACCACCGGCAGAGGGGACGGTGACCACAGGGACACCCGTCCCCCGGCAGCTCTCGGCAGGGCAGTGGTCCTGTGTCCAATGTGGGAAGCGAGGGAACGCTGGAAGAATTGCAAACAAGCCTCATTTGTTCCTTCTAGTTGGGAAAAAAAAAAAAAATCTTTGAAATTGTAGCATTTGGTAAAGATGTAAAGGAAACTGTATTAACACTGTGAAAACAAACCTGCCTTTTTCAGCTCGCCGCACGCTGTTGGTGCTGAACTTTGCCTGAGAGCAGCTGTTCTGTTTCAGAGAAGCAGTTTTTGAGGTCTCTTGCAGCACCTCCGACATTGCAAAAAAAAAAAAAAGGAAGATCTTCCCATTTTAGTCAAGCACGTGAGTTCCAAGCTCTTACAATTACCAGGATTTATATTTGTTTTACCTCCACAATCTACATTCCGTGGTGTGCTGGGGTTTCATTTTCCGAGGCAGAGCGATGGCGGGTGGCCAGCAGAGCCCGTCTCTGCCGAGGCGATGCTGCCGCTCCGTGGCCCCCACGCCGGTGTCCTGAGCCAGCCCCAGCACCACTGAGCCCCGGGGCCTGTGTCCGCTCGCTGGTCCTGAGCCGGCCCCAGCACCACCGAGCCCCGGGACCTGTGTCCGCTCGCCGGAGCGGGACGCTGCGCACCCACGGGCTGTACATCAGCCAGACAGCCGCCCAGCCGCAGGAGCGACAGCGGCCGCCCCAGCAATCGGGCAAAGCACTGCCAAGCACCAGAAAATCTGAGATGATAGATACAAGTTTCAGAGCCTTTTCCAAGTGTTTTTTATTTCCTTTCCTCAGTCCTCCCCTTTTCTTTTTACAGCTCCTCCTCTTCACTGTCTCCTGTCCTCAAGCAGCAAACAGATTACAGAGAAGACATCTGAACAAACCAGCTTCTCCTGCCTTCCAAAATAAACTCTAAAGCTCTTCAAAGTAGCTGTAAACATATCGTTTTCATATAGTGCATACTAAGGGATGAACTACAGCAGGGCCACGTAAGGCATTTCTGGTAACACAGATCGAGCCATGGAAGCGCTTCTGCAAACCCCGCGGGTCGCGTCCCGCTGCGGGCAGGACGGCAGAACGGCTCCGCCGCTCCGCTGGGAACAGAGGAACCCGCTCCAGAGCATCATCTCCATGGCGACCGCAGGAGCTTTCCCGGAAAACGCGGGGTTTGGGCACAAGCGATGCAGGAAATGAAGCAGCTGCAGAAAAACCTTTTCAATTATTCAGCTGGAACAAACAGTCAAAAGTGATGTTTCTAAACCAATGGCCAGCAATAGGATCCTCCCTGGAAACCTGGATAAGACACTACGTGCTGAGAGCCGGCTGTGCCACCCGCAGCCAAGACCTGATCCTGTTTTAAGGTAAAGGGCGTTTGTCCTCAGGCTGACACCACCAGCAGAAAGTACCCTGACGTCCCCAAGTGCGTGATTTCCAAGCCCCCTTGCTGACCAACGTCACCTCTCCGCACACTGCAATCCTAACAGCATTCTGAGGCAGAAAAAATGGCAACACCATTTCCAGGAATACAGCCAAACTCATTAAACTAATAAAGTAATGTAAATAGCACAATGACTGCTTTTGCTGTATACAGCACCAAAGTCTGTAAAGCTCATCTGAAAACTGTCTGGTTGCTACCTGTAAGGATGCCGCGTTACAGCAGTGGAAACCTCGCTGCAATTATTAAAGGTGAAAAATTCTACAGCTAAGTATAGTTGCCATTGTACTCATTGACCAGCAATATCGCAACAAGAAAGCCATTCTTTCTTTCCCTTGCGTTGCTTACACTACTCATTGCTTTGTCATTCCTGATTTTGCAGGAGCTTTCTGCAGAAGGAGCCCTGGCTCATATCTGGAAAGCATAATGCATATGAAAAGCACTGCTTAAGTAAGACAACAGATGCATGGCAAGAGAAACATCAAATTACCACTGAAATGCTGACAATGCAAGCAGGTCGGCAGGCACCGGTGAACTACACCCCTGCACGTGTCGGCCATCCCCACCTTTGGGGGCTCTGACAGTTTCCATGAGCTGATAACTCAGCTGCGCAGCCTGGACTCACTTGTCGTGTTTTCTGTGGTAACTTCCATCAGCCGCTGTGGCTTGTGCGAGAGCTCTGTGGGCAACGGGCTGGAGAAGCTCAGCTCACAGACCCAGCCGCGGCGCCGGGACGGGCCCGGAGCACCCGCTGGGCACCCCCACCCCCGGCAGCACAAACACCCGGCGAGTCCATCTTGAGAGCAGCTCAACGGAAACTCAATAACCGGGACAGAGGAACCATCACTTTGTGAAGCTGGAACAGCCGCCGCCCAGCGTTACCCAGTGCCAGCCTGGTCTGTGGAAGCAAGCGGAGGCTTTGCTTTCATTCCTGCATTTCCAGTGCCACCTTCTGTTCAGAAGAGGAAACCTCCGTTTCGGGAGCTGCAAGGAATGAGACTGGAAAGTTCTTGCCCACCCCCGCGGGAACGCAGTACCTACCGAAATTAAATACTGAAAGATTTACATTTGCAGTAGCTCAACAGCATATTGAGCTGTGCGCTTCAGACACCCACATGTGCCAAAACCTTCTAATTTTACAAGGAAAGTACATCAGCTTCATGTTTTCCATAAATCCATACGGCTTCTGGGATGACAGGCAATGGATCACAGAAATAAACATCAATTATTATTAAAAAAACCCCAAAACCTTGAGACCTTTTCAGCAGGACGATGTAGATTAAACCTGCCTTTTCCTCCGCACCTGCACTGGGGCATTACAAACTCGTATCCTGGTTTTATGCATTGAAACAGTTGTCACCTCCACATCACGTCCCAACATTTGGCTTCTGGACTTCGTGATTATGCACCTCAGTCTCTTGTAAAGGCCTCCCGAGTTTGCAAATAGTTTAAGCCAGTCTTTTAACATACTGCAAGACAAACGCGTTTATTACAAAGCACATGTTCTCCCTCCCGTTGAGGGTTACACATACATTGCAGGAGCTAACGACTTCAGAACAGCTTCTCAAAACATGGGGTTTTTTATATGTACTTCCATACCATCATTGCTAAACGCCCTCACAGCAACAGTTGTCAGCGAAGCTTTAACACGGCCATGCCCGTTAAGCCTTACCTCAGTTTTTGGGCAGACAGGGCCCCTCCCGGTGCTCGCACAGAGCACGGGCGCTGTGCCGTGAGCTGCCCTCCTGCCGCTAAAGAAGTTTTGGGTTTAGAAAACAAGAGGCTGGTTCATGTGCGAAAGGGCTACAAGTCAGGGTGAGAACAGGAGAGCGGGCTCTAGGTCCGTCTCCAGACCACAAACCCGCACTGCTTACCGCGCCGCCCGCAGCGCCCCAAACCAGCGGGAAAGGGCCTGAGGCCGGGCAGCCCCGCCGCGGGCCGGCGGCTGCAGCAGCGGCTCCCGGCCCGGCCCGGCCCGCGCAGCGCCCCCCCCCGCGCAGCGGCCGGCCCGCGCAGCGGCCCCCCCCGCGCAGCGGCCCCCCCCGCGCAGCGGCCCCCCCCGCGCAGCGGCCCCCAGCCCAGCGCTGCTGCCCACGAGCCCCACCCCCGGTCCCCCCTCCCCTCGGCCCACAGCAGCCTCTCCACATCCCTTCGTAAAGAAAATGGATTTAAGTGGATTACTTACTGCTTCAGGTGCACTTTACTGAGACCGCAGAGCCAGACTACATCCAAGCAGATAAAATACAGCAGAAACTCAGCCTAGAAACCAGGAAAGGCTTTTTTAAAGTCAAATACCTTCCCTGAGCCCCAGCGCACGCAGCACTGCCTGACCTCGCGGCTGCCCTCCAGCTGCCCTTTAGCACCTCGTTAGCGGGTTAATTGGGCCACTCAGCTGAGTGCAATTTGCCACCCGAGGCTTTTGGCCTGTGCACGTTCCCTCGCAGCTTTCCGGTTTGCAATGACTTCCAAAGCAACACTCGGTGTGCTGGGAAGGAAAAGCTGTTTCATTAAACCTTCTATTGCAATAAGCGTTATTAAGAAGTTATTACATCTGTTATAGATTCATAGGCTGGTTTGGGTTAGAAGCACCTTCAAGATCGGTGGGAGCGGGGGCGCTGGGCCTGCAGTTCAGCCTGCGGGCACTAGAGGGCAGCTGGTCCCCGGTGTCCCCGCTGGTCCCCGGTGTGCCCCCTCACCGCTGGGGTCCCCGGTGTGCCCCCTCACCGCTGCTGTCCTCGTTGTCCCCCCTCACCGCTGGGGTCCCCGGTGTGCCCCCTCACCGCTGGGGTCCCCGGTGTCCCCGTTGGGTGCCAAGTCTGGGAAGGAGGCTTTCCAGAGGCTGTTTGTTCATTTCAATGTTTTGTTCCATTCTACCCTCCTTTGGGTATAAAAGGGGTGACAGATGGTTTTTCTAACCAACAAAGAAAAAACAAAGCCACACAAAGACAAATGTATTTATTCTGCTTCATTGTGACAACAACAACAGCAAAGTATGAATGAAAAGCCCAAGAGAGGAGCAGTATCCCCAGCAGACTGCCGGAGCCCCACAAGTTAATCCCTGTGTGGCAGGCCGGCCGTGCCGGCGGTGCCAGCGCCCACGCCGCACTCGCCGCCGCTCCCGGCGGGTTCTGCCGTGCTCAGGGACCCGGCGCCCGACCATGGCCGGAGGACGGATGCGGCTTCAGCTTGGGCTGACTTACTTCACTTTAGCCAGAGATGGGACTTGGTGACACAGATTCAGTGCTGACTCATCATCTTCTGGACAAGGGGAGAATCTGGGCTGGGTAATCAAGAAGAATTTTTACACCAATGAAGATTCATGAGGAGAAATGGAATGTTGCCAGTTTAGTTTTGTTCTTCATCTGCCATTCCTGGTGGTGACAGTGGACCCGATGAACACGTCCCCGTGGCTCAGGCTCTGGGGGGCAGGACGGTGCAGCCGGAGCACAGTCCTGGTTCTTCGGGGGGCACGGGCAGCAGCGCAGGTGCCGCAAAGCGCCTTCCCGGGGCAGGGGGCACCCGGCTTTGCTGCACATGGGGGAACAGCAGCTGCCCGGGACCCATCGCAGCCCCCAGGCGCCCCCAGCCCACAGTCCGCGCTGTGACCGGTCCTGCCAGAGCTTCCCCGCGGTGCCGATCGGGGGTCACGCTGGGACTGCCGGAACCAGGCACCTGAGCCGGGCTGCTGCGTTACACAGGGGGAAAATGTTCCTCGTGGTGGAATATTTTTGCTGGCAAAGGCAAGTATTTTATTCTCACAGGTATAAATTAATGGGTTCATTCTGCTTGTCACAAAATGTTAAAAAAATAACACTAATAGCTTTGTGCTTCATTCAGCCTGAGCTGTGGGGAAAATGTACCAGACACGCTGCCTCCAAACAATAACAGCTTTTTCCTTAGTGTCCTGGGAGGAAGAGATCTGGGAAATTAGGGGGATTTGAAAGGAGCCTGAGGAGCTGGAGAGAGAAAATCCAATTTCATAGTTAGCGCACGGAGGACGCCCAAAGGCAGCCGAGATGCCAGAGGCTGCCGACTCAAGGTAAGCTGAGCTGGTTTAGACAAATTGACTTGCTGCCTGTTTACTTACCGCATGTGGTCTGGCTGCTCACAGGGACCGGTTTACATTGAGCTTTGTGTGATGCTAATTCTAGTTCAAACCAAGCAGTTCGCTTGATTAAAATCGCTGTGCTGTGTAACAGAGAGGCCGGGTCCCCCCGCTGCCCCGTCCCAGCGCTGGGAACAGCAGCAGAGGTGTCCCCACCTGCACCTCCTTGTGCTCCAATCCCTGCGACTCGGGCCTGTGACTCGGGACATTGCCCAGGGTGACACGGGGACAGCTCCGCCCCGGCTGTGCCAGCTTCCGCGGGGATGCCGGAGCCTTCACCGCCTGTTCCCGAGAGCTCAGCCGCGTCACGGACATACACGGCGTAGTACACATATGGACACAAAATATGTTATTTATTGTGAATTTTGCAAAGACACATTTAAGCAACAAAATATACATTTGTGAACCTTTAGTTTTATACATAACAAATACAATCTGCTACCATAGCAATAAATTAAATGTACATTATTTACAACAGACATAGGCCACCAGGAACTACAAAGCACCACTTCTTTACATAAAAAATAAACTTTGTCAGATACATTTCTTCAATATTTATTTTCACTCTATAAACTCTCTTCACATTCTAATGATATAAATTCAGCGTTTCCCTTTGGAGGATATATGCAGTGCTACATTCATTAAAACATAACGAAAGCATGCTCTAGGACTGGGGAACGACGGACTCTGCCAGCTCTGGTGAACAGGAGCTGGAATGTCAGCAAAGCCACAGGAGCGCGAGGCGGGATGTGCCGAGGCCTCGGCCCTGCCCGGCAGCCGGGTTCAAACGCAGCCGTCAGCGCTCAGCACCGCTCGCTGCCAAGCCAAGAGAGCCGAGGAACCTCCGCCCCGGGCAGCGAGCCCATCCGTGCCAGCGACACGGCCTGAGCCCTTGCCCTGCCCTTCCTAAGACCCTCAAAACTCGGGAAAGAAACGGAGTTTGTGCTTGGGATTCCCCCTTTCCTCAGAAATAAAAGCACTTTCGCGTTGTGCTTCAGTGTAACCCTGTGCTTGACTCTGTGGGATTTCAAGAGGGTGCAAGTACGTGCCAAGTAAGATGCACTGCCCAGCAATTTTAGTGTCAGTTAAGGAGCTCCTCTTTTCTACCTATAAAAATCCCTTGTATATATATGTATATGTGTGTGTGTTGCTTACAAGCATGAAACATTTTGCGGTATATATACAGGAACACCTTCGCCCACTGCTGGAAGTGCAAATGCCTCTGAGGTTTAACACAACCGCTGGCAAGTCCTCAGCACCGCTGAGGGACAGTCGGGTGCAATTCCGGGGCGCGCAGAGGGACCCCAGCGCACGCGGCGGGCAGAGCCCACGCTGAGCCTGGCTTTGGAGGCCAGGAGCTTCGGAAGCCCCGTTGCTACTAGGGATGTTGCAGCAGGTTTTACAGCCCAGCTGCTGGAAACGCTCCAGAACACGCAGGAGCCCCCGCACACCTCGCGCCGGAGCCTGGCTCCGGCCCCGCTGCCGTCCCAGGGGAACGAGCCCAGCACACCGCAGCTCTCCCCGCGAACCTTCACACTGTCCTGCCTCTAGTCCCACTCAAATAATTACACGAATCAATCCAGGTCAAAAAGGAAAGTCACAGGTTCAAGTTAAAAAAAAGAAACAAAATGATCAACCCAGCTGACAGTAGCCACTGCATCTTCTGCTGCAAGATCTCATGGAGATCAACACCCATGCGATTGACAACGTCTATAGAATCAAGCGATTTCTCGGGGGAAAGAAGCAAAACCAAGACCAGACCCTCCAAGCACGTCGTTGCACCAGTCGGTGTTTCACCGTGCGGTGTAAGAAAATAGACCAAAAGCTTCTACAAAGAACTGGGGGGGTTGAAAGTGCTACCAAAGCATCGTCAGACAGAAGAGATGAACAGCAAAGTACGTGGTACCTGAGACATCTAGAGCCAGCTAAGGAGCAGGATGAGCACACTGTGCTTCTCCTCTCTCAAATAAAACCTGCAGATTTAAACTATTTAAATGCAACTCACTGCAAGCAGGAGGAAGTGTCCCCACTGGTGGTTACTGGGTTTACTGGTCCTACAGTGTGCTCAGCGCCTGCAAAACTGCTCTCTGCCTTTTCCACAACGTTTCCCTCCTTCAGTCGGGTTCCTCTCCCGCCAGGGCTGCAGCCTTTTCCGCTCAGGGGGGTGAATCACACGCACAGGCGGCAGCACCGGCGTGACCCGAGCAGCGCGGGCGCCACGCGGAGCCGGTGGGCTTGGGTGCTCTCTTCTGGGGAGGGACGGGGCGACGGTTCGTGCTGCGAGCGCCGGTCCCCAGAGCAGCATCCCCGGGAGTCCCCGCGGCCGCTGGGCGAGCGGTTCTGCACGGGGCTCCCCAAACCGCCCCCAGGTGCTTCTGTGCCCCTCGCAGCTCCAGCTGCGGAAAGTTAACTTTGGCACTCAAAGTTCTGTTTTCATAGGAATCGTGAACTCAAGGAATTGCTTTCACGTGAGAGCAAGAACCTCATTTCAGGGGGTTTGCAAAGGTCACAGCGTGTGGTGAGGGGGAGGGAGCATCTCTGCAGCATTGCAGCCTATCTTGCAAAAAACTCGTAAGGGAAATCTGTGAGCAGTGCGAAATCCATGGACAGACTTGAGTAAACTGCAGACAAAGTTCCAGAAAAGAGCAAAAGGATTTCTTGGCATTGTGAGAGAGGTATTTTTTGGAAAAGGGCGCTACAGGGAAGTCACCTTGCAGAATTCATAATCCTCATCCATCAAAACAACCAAGAGCACATTCCGAAGCAGAGGGGCAGATTCTGCAAGGGGTGGAGCAGCCTCATGCCAACCACATCACTGGAGTTTGATGCATTTGCTTGCCTGGCAATCCACCCCATTGGGTAAAGCTGAGCCTACAGGGGAAACTCAGTCCAAGCACCAGCTCTGGTAGGTAGATAGACCACAGCTTCAGCTTTGGTTAATCTTTGCCAGGCCTGCGCTCGGAGTTTCAGGCAGGGAAACAGCAGGGAGGCTCTATAAACCATTTCTGACGCAGCTGACAAGGATGGGTCGGCCCCAGTCGCTGCTTCTGCTCCTCCGGGACCGGTTCACACACCCTCCTCTGGTGCCAGAACCCGAGTACGGAGCACGAGGCTGCACCTGTTCTACAAATTTGGTGATGTGGTGGCGGGTGGGGGAGGCGCAGGGGCGGCTGCTGAGCTGTGCACCCCCCCGCAGGGTAAGTTTTGCCCCATTGTCTCCAAACAGAGCAGAGCGACGGCAAACGAGGGGCAGGGGAGCTGCCCTGGGCCAGGCAAATGCCTCGTTCTGCACCGACCACCTGCTCTACCAAAAATCAAACACAAACCCCCTGTTTTCCCAAATAAAGCACGGAGGCACCCAAACTGCACAAGGGTCCTGTCCTGCTGTCCCTCTGTCCCCCGCCCCGGCACCCACAGCCCATGGGTGACACAGCACTGCAGAGGGGACAAGGCACCACGGAGGGGACGTGGCACCACGGAGGGGACGTGGCCACGGCCACACGCGTGCCTGGGGACATTCTGCTCCCGCGGTGCAGAGGGAGGGGCGCGGGGTGCGGGCTGGCGAGGGGTCACCGGGGGAAGGCGGCTGGGTCCCTGCCAGGGCAGCGATGGTGACAAGGTGACAGCTGTTCCTGGCGCAGCGGTGCTGCCGGGAGGGGAGGGCGCCCTGCTGCCCGCGGCCGGGACCTGCGTTTTCCCACAGGGTGTTGAAGAGTTTTCCCTTTGCTGAAATAAAAATTCTCTGCAACAAAAGAAAAGGACAGAAGTGTCAGGGAGCGGAAGGAGAATGTCACCGGTCCTGCAGCGGTGGCTGGACAGGCGGGTCCCAGGGAGGCAGCCGCAGCTGCGCCCGTGCTCCAGACACGAACCACCCGTCCTCCCTGCGCCCGGCGAGGGGGAAACTCAGTGAGGGGCTGCAAATCACAGCTTTTTGAGACGGAAATGGCAATTCCTCTCATTTCCCGTTCTCCAGAACAGAACACGTGAAGCTACAGAGGCACCGATGGGCACAGACCCGACACTGACCTCCGCAGCTGTTCTCATTCAGTGCTGCTTCATCTTACAAAAGCGTTTGAGATGCTTTAAGATACATTATTGAGCACATATTTAATAATAAACAGCACAATTAGCCAATGTTAGCTACACACACTCAACCACAGATGAGACAAGTCACTTTGCACACCGCCGCATTACCAACACTCACCGTGTGCAAGTTCACGTCCCCTGCTCCCTGCTAGTGGCTCTAAAGGAAAAACAGAACGTGGGTTGGGTTGCAAATAAAGGGCGAGAAGTCGTGAAATCCCGTCCCCTCCCTCAGTGCTGCCCCCGGCTCTGCCCCCCGCTCCGCCCCCACACAGCATCTCTGCCGGCAGAGCTGCCGGCACCCCCTGGCACCCCTTGGCACGCACCGGCACCCCCCGGTACCCCCGCACCCCCCAGCACCCCCCGGCACCCCCCGGCACCCACCGTGCTGCAGCTGCCGTGGCTGAGCTTGTCGAAGCGAAACTTCAGGTTTGACCTTGGAGAGTTTCTGTTCTTTACATCTGCTGGAGGGAGGGGAAAAGAACGGAGAAAACAGTAATCCGTGAGCAACAATATCTGCTGAAGCTGCAGCGCTGAGGGCTGCCCGACCAGCCTGACGGGCACCGCTTCAATAGACTGCCACAAGTGCTACCAATATTTAGTCTATCTTGGCTAAATGTTTGGCAAAATCTGTACATTAAATGTTTTTGATGGAACAAATTGAGGCTTAATTACATTTCACAGTCTTTCTACTGGAAATGCCACTGAAAAGGCTACAAGGAATGACTGATCCGTATAATGTATGGGTGGATTTCCATGTTCTTGGCAGGAAAAATACAAAATAAACACTTTAAACGTTAAGAGGAGCTGGTTTAATAGTTCATAAAATCACTAATGAAATAAGGAGGGCCCGTGCAGCGCCGAGGCGCAACACGCCGTCCAGCCCGCGCCCCGCAGCGCGGCCTCCCGCGGCTCCCGCTCCAGAGCCCTTCCCGGGGACGGGCTGTTTTGCCAACAGCTCCCCAGATCGTAATGTGCATTTGCATTGGGATGGAGCTGCGGCATGAGGGGTCACGGCTGCAGGGTCTGTGGGCGAGACACCCCGGCCCAGCACCCCCAGCGCCCTCACTGGTGCCGTCACCTTGGATGGACCACAGAGCAGTTTCTGCCCATTTTCCCGTGTTCAATTGCATCTCACTTTGCAGATTGTCTGACTGCAATGGACGGGGTCGGTGGCAGAGTGAGTTAGCAGCCGGGTAATGGAGCCAAGGCCAAGGGAAGCTGCTGGTTTATTAAATGATTTGTGAGTCACGGCTGGTCCGTGGAGACAGTGAGTTTCCCCGACTGCTGGCCATGTCTGCCAGGCCCGCGCGCGGGGGACAAAGCCACAGCAAAAGCCACCTCTGAGGTGGCAGGGAAATAAACTCCCATGGAAATACAGAAATAAAACAAAGGAGGCCACCTCTCCAGAGCAGCCCTGTCGGGATGGGGAGCTCGTCCCGCACCCCGCGGGCACTTCTCCATCCCAAAGCCACAGACCCCATCCCGACCCACCGCTGAGGGACCCTGGGGGCTTCCAGAGGTGAAGGCAGAGCTGGTGCCCCCCTGCTCCCACCTGTGGGGCTCCTGCTCATGATGACAGGGGTGGCCGCGGCTGCCACACTTGGACTCTCACTGCCGGGCGAGGCTCCGTAGACAAACACGTCCTGCTTGAACGGCGAGGCCGTGGACGGCTGGCTGCCCTGCGGGGGACAGATGGGACATGGCTGTCTCTGGTGCCACCAGCTCTCCTCCCCGCCCCCGCTGACGTCCTGCTCGTCACAGCCCATGGCGCACCTGCCGCCCGAGAGCGCGTCCCCACGGAGCCACCTTCCTCCGGAGCGCCCCGCGCTGTCCCCAGACACGCCACGGCTCACGGGGTCCCACCAGGCACCCCCTCCCTCCTCACACCCAGGGATGGGATTAAGCCCCCAATGTCAGCAGGAGGGGGCACCTGGGGACTGCAGGACATGTCCCCCCTGTGTAGAGACCGCCCCAGGGCTGGGACAGCAGGACATTGCTGCCCCACGGAGCCAGGGGTCCCAGCCCGAGGGACCCACCACACTGTCATATTCCTCCAGCGTCTCGCTCTCCCCCGCCGTGCTGCTGAAGCTGCTGGTGCTGGAGGAGGAGCGGGAGATGTTCGACCTCCCGTTTTCTTTCAGCTTAATGAACGGCCTGGGAAGGAGACAGAACAGAGCAGGCAGTGTCACTCGGGAAGCCGTGTTCTTGGGGCTGTGACAGTGGGGACAGACCCTCCCGCAGCTGCCGCAAGAACAGACCCAGCAGGGTGTTTCTCTAAATAAGTGACCAATGCAAGAACAGGGGACAAAGCAGCTGGCGGGGCCACCAGCAGAAACCCCCGGGTCAGGCTGAGCGCCCAGTGGCGGAGGGAAGACGGACACCATGGGCCTCCCCAGCTCCCGCCATGAGGCTTTGGGCAACTTCTGTCAAGTACGGCTCTTTGCTCTTCTTTTTAAAGACAGCTATTTGCAGACCACAGAGGAGCTGTGCTCATGAATCACCAAAATCTTTTTTTTCCTCCCTTAATACCAAACTTA
Organism: Columba janthina nitens; assembly: GCA_014362705.1. NCBI lineage: Eukaryota > Metazoa > Chordata > Aves > Columbiformes > Columbidae > Columba > Columba janthina. Next base: position 127,781 of record BMBC01013668.1, on the reverse strand, counting down.
TTTATAGTAAAACCTGGAGACGGTTTTGTTTGGCGAAGTCCCTGATGGTCTGTCAGCTACAGGGCGACTTGAGCTCCGGTCGGGGGCGGGTGGACAGAGCTCCTCCTGGCTCACCTGTCTTTGTTGGGGCATATTTCAGGGGAGCTGGGGTTGGACGAGGTTTCAGATTTCATCTCCTGAGACGAATGTCCCAAATCCGGTGTCTTCTGGGCCCCAGAAACACTGTCACTGAGGGCACAAAGAGACAGGTTGCATGAATTACACAAGAGCCTTAAAAAGGATGGTCAAACTATACTCCCTAACAGCAAATGTTAAACTAAGAGTAGCAGATGCTCTCCGCATACCACCACTTCGATTTAAATCAGGGGGAAGGCATCCAAGGCACCATTCCCTCGAACGCGGCAAAGCAGCTCATTGCTGGCTTGTGTAGAAAGGGGGTCTGCTCCCCGGGCAGGGTCTCCAGTACCCACCGACCACTTCTCTAACATGTAATGCACAATAGGGGCTTTTAAGCACAGTGACCAGAGCAATGTTCAACTCACCACCTCGTCCTGCTGTCCGCCTGGCTCTCCGAGCCCGTGTGCAGGCGGGGGAACAGCCCCGAGCGGCGCTTGATGGGGCTCCGGGACTGGTTCTTGGCGGCAGCTGCTGGGGGCTGAGGGCACAGAACAGCCCAGGTTGGAGAACAAAGCTCCTTCCTAGAGGCTCAAAACACTAAACATCCTACGAGGAATTATGCTGCCTGCAATTCTCAGCCTGCGCATCTAGAAAATACATAATGCCAGAATTTCTTTTATATCTCCTTTGTTCTTTGGGGCTGAAAATCCCCAGGAAGATAATGTTTGGTTCCTCCACAAAACACCCAACTTGAACACAATAGCACTCATGAAGCCACACTCTCCCCAAACCTCCTCTTCACGCTGCCAGTCCCTGCCTGCACAGAACAGCCAGACTGTGCCCGTGCAGTGCCTGCCAGGCTGGGGAGAGGGACGGACAGAGGGACAGCGGGACAGAGGGACATGCGGCCATGCTCACCGAGAAGGTGGTCTTGGTCACCTCGCCGCTGTTGTGTGCGATGCCCCCGCTGAGGCTGCCCGGGATGCCACCGCCGTGGTGCTTCTTCTGGCTGCCCACCATCGTCTCCATGGAGTGGCTGCGCACCCGGATGGCTCTCTGCGGCCAGAGGGGACAGGGACAGCAGGTCATCACCGCCCTGCGGGGCACTGACCCCAAACCCCCTCCCAGCTCCAGGCACACCAAAGCGTGACCTCTCTGGCTACCTCTCCACCTTTGAATCCCAGCTGGAGATAAAAGAGATTTTGGAGGCAAGCCCGGAGATGTCCAGCACCGTACCAATGGTGCACAGGCACTACTTTGCTGCTGGCTCCAGGGCTCACAGAGCTGCAGGCAGAGTTGCACTGGGGTGCACGGGAGCCACAGCCCGTACAGAGCCCCAGCCCATGCTGGGACCATGGCTGCCCCAACAGCCCCGCACTGCCCATCCAGTAAAAAACACCAAGCAAGAGTCCATCAGACCTGATTTATTTGGGTCAGTAATTTATACAAAATGTGACAGTGTTTGCAAACAGAAGTAACCGCCTGCTTGCTTCGCTGCCCGCAGCGCCGGCGGGCGCTGGTGCTGTGCAGGCAGGAGGGCTCCTGCCCGGGGGGCTCTGCAGGGCCCCCCAGCAGCCCTGCCAGGGGCCAGCCAGCAGCTCCTCTCCCCGCGGGGGGAGGCACGACCGGCTTGCGCAGAGCCCAGCAGAGCCAAGCTCCGCTTCCCTCCGAGCAGCCGGGCCCCACCACACGGCCGGGGAGGAGGGGGCTGCGGGCTGGTGCTGGGAGAGGGGCTCTGGGCAAAGAGAAACCGCGGGGACCAGGTCTCGCCCCCCCAGCCCTCGCTCATCGTCTCTCCTGTCCCCGCTCACTGTGACAGCGCGTGGTGCAGGACGTACGCCAGGACGCAGCCCAGCAGCGCGGTCGCCAGCCGGCCGGGCACACGGAGCGCGGAGCTCCTCGCCTGCCCCGGCACCCCCTGCAACGCCAGACAGCACAGTCCGCTCCCTCGTGCACAGAACACACGCAGACATTGATCATTCAACATCAGCGTCTCACACCCTGAATTGAACACTGTGATATGACTGCCCAGCATCTCCATTTCTACAACGTATCTTCTACCCAACCAGGGCACACCTGAGCCTCCAGCCCCCACCGTGGGGCCAGGGAGCTGCTCCCCCCACCACTGCCAGGTGCAGGATGAGGTGACTCACCCTCCAGCGCCTGTTTCTCTGCCCCACAGAGGAAACTCTGCCCACAGGGTCACTGCAGCAGTTTTCTCCCCACAGCCACCCCCGCCTGCCCAGCTGCAGCTGCACCGGCCTTTGCCGGGCAGAGCTGACGCGCCGGAGCAGGACGGGACGCGGGGGGAGCTGCACAGGCCAAGGCACGGCCACGGTGTCACCCACAGCAGGGACACGGTGCCCTGGCTCGGGGGCTCCATCGAACACCCACTCGCGGGGGCAACCCGGATTCACATGTGCCAGCCTTTCCAGCCGCCCCGCTGCTGTCGCAGGGGAGACACCAGCGACTGTGCACCGCTCATCCCCCGAGACGCGAGGGCTGCCTCTCCATTTTGAGGGACGTCCCCCACTGCACAGCTGGTCATTGTCCCTACCCCACTGGCCGCTCAGTTTCGTCCACATCATTTTATTTCATTTCTTTCCTGCCAACCCACTCTCCCTTCTCTCTCCCATGCCCCAGCACCGTCTCCCTTCTCCACACCCAGCAGCTCTTGTTGTGTCTCCCATTTAACACAACCCTCTGGGGACACAGTGGATGCCAGAGCAGGCAGGACAGACAGGAGGTGCCCAGGGGCTCTGGAGAAGTCACCCCCATGGTGGCACTTGCCAACACCACAACCACATCAGGCTGCTCCTGCTGGGACCAGCTCAGGTGTCCACCAGCTGAGTGGATGCTGGTTCTGGGGAGCCCCCACTTGCTCCCACCACCTTGCTCTCGGGGGACACCTCTCAGGAATGGGGTTTACCTTGAAGGACTCCAGAAAGCCTCCATGACCCCCGTTTTCCAGCTTGTCCTCCTCAGGCCCCAGCCCCAGCATGGTTTGTGTGTGCCCATGGAGCTCGTCGTGGAGGTTGTCCAACAAGGCTGCCCGTGTCCGGTCCTGTGGGAGCGAGGAGCTCAGCCGGGGGCCTCGAGGGAGGGGACAGCAGTGCTGACCCAGGGGACCACTGGCTCGTCCCCCCGCTGAGGGCACCAATGGCTCCAGGGGACCCCGTGGCCACCAAGCTGGGCTGGGGACACGCAGCTCTGAGCAGGAACCCGAGCTCCCCCGCGCCCGCTGCGGTGCCAGGCAGGGCTGGCAGGCCGTGTTACCTCCAGCTTCGCAAACTTGTCCGACTTGCAGCAGGCGTTCTCGGCGTTGATGAGTTTGGTGAGCAGGAACTCCCGGAACTCGGGGCTCTGCGGGGAGAGGCCAGGTGGCAAACGCCAGCCAAAGACTCTGCCTGTCTCTGGCAGCGGGGCTGCACCCACCCAACCCAAGCTCCCGGCAACCTGCAGCCCCTGCAGAGGTGGGAGCGCTGGTGGAAAACCCCAGTGGGGCTCAGGGTCCCTCCTGCACCAGCCGCCACCCCGCAGTGACATGGGCGCGCAGCAGCAGGGCCGCAGCAGCTGCCTTGCAGGGTGACACTGTGCAGTGCTGCACACCTCCTGCTCCGCCATCAGCCCCGGGGCGGCACCACAAATCAAATGAAGTGCACAGAAATTCCAGAAGTCAGGCGTGCTTAGAAACATCTCAGACATACACATAGATATATGGTTTTTATGGCTGGGAAGGTGGTTCCCATTTCAGCCCCTACCTTCTGGAACACGGGCGGGCTGGGCAGGGGGGGGCCGAAGGAGGGAACATCTTCTCGGGCTGTGACCGACACCTGTGGAGCCAAGAGAACGTTATTGCTGCAGGTGCCGCGGGGCAGCCCCGGCACAGCCATCCCTCTCCTGCAGGGCAGCGGCACAGAGCAGGCGAGGCTCTCCCCAGCCCGGCCCAGCAGAGCCCGGCCCAGCAAAGCCCAGCCCAGTGCCTGGGCCCAGGTGCATCGCCCCAAGCCCCGTCCTGCGGCACAGCCCCCTCCTCCCCAGCCCGCATCGGTCCACTCTCCTGCTCTCGGGAGAGGGTTAACCACATGCAGCTTTGTACATTGTTTCCTATGAATTCTGCGTTCCTCTGTGGCTCTAAGCAGTTTTTCGTTTGAAAATTATGTCTTACTGGATCTCTTCATAGAAAACAGACAGATAAGATGCTTTATGCCACCTGCACTTGAGCGATGTGTTAGACGGGTATGAGCTGTTCTGAGGTTTATGCAAATACCGAGTAGCATAAAAAATCGTTAGCAAATGAGCATGCTATTACCTATGCACATATTTTATACACATATGTATGTATATACACACGCTATGTAATAGTGTATACATAAATATACATGTGCGTATATCCATATGTATGTTTAGCACACACACACACACATTCCAGTGAGCTGTAGCACTGGCTGTACCACGGGGCGGACGGGCAGCATCCGTCCCTCACCTTGTACGTGGTGTTCTCTGCCCCGGGGTTCTCCACCTGCACCACGATGTAGGCGTGCAAGAAGTTGGAGGCGATCATGTCCGGGACAAACGGCGTGTTCTCTTCTTGGAAGATAATCGCCACGATGTCGTTGCCAATGTGCCGCTTCCTCTGGAGCTGAGCGGGAAGGGAAACGTTTGGTAGGCAAAGCCGGGTGGCTCTGCTCCCTGGGAGCAAACCTAGCTCTGGGCACTGAGCCTGCGTGTGCCGGGGAGCCCGGGGAGCCACCACCCGTGTCACCGCCCGTGTCACTGCCAGCCGGGCCGGCGGCGCTGGACAGGGCAGCGCATCCCGCCTCGGACACATCTGCGCAAGGGAGCTCATCTCTTACTTGCTGCGTGTCTCCTTCAGTAAACGGCAGCTTTGTAGAGACGTGAAACATTATCTCCCTGTCCCTGAACACCGTGTACACAGACTCCGTCCCCGTCTGCCCGTGGCTGACATCCAGACCTCCTCGAAAACTGGAGAAGAAGGGAAAGGCAGGCAGAAACGAAGAAATATTAATTGAAAGCTTAGCAGAGACTGCCAGCGGCTGTCAGGGGATGGTGACAGAGCAAACCGGCTCATTTATCTTTATCTAGCAGCAAGCAAATTGGAAAGAACAAACTGTGCGTCATGTATGGTAACCAAGCACCGCCGTCACCGCTCCGAAACCCCGCGTGTGCGGTGGAACGGTGCCGGATGCTGGGGCTGATGGCAGCTGTGGCACCAGCCGTGGCACCACCATGGCACCAGTGGCACCGCTGCCCGCGCCTGCCAGCCCCCTGCAGCCAGGTCCCAGCTTGTGCCATGGCTGAGCCAGCAACAGCGGGCAGGGCACGTTTCCTTATGAAATTCTTCGTCTGTGGTTGAATATAACCAGATCTTCTCACAGCCTCCCAACTCCAGGAAAGGAACCTTTTCTCTCTTGGCAGCTCCATTTTTTTTTTAACTCCCCCAGCTTTGAGAAACAAGCCAAAGCTATATTTGCTTCTGGTCTGTACATCCCGCTCATGAGCGAGATGACTTCTGTTCTCACACGGGAGATATTTTTACATATAACACAGTCTCTTGTTAAATGTATTTGTAAAAACATTCTATTTATTTAGCTTACCCTTTGAAGTCCTGGAGTGTTATGGTGTCTCCCAGAAAACTTAAGAAGTTCTTGAAGGCAGCGCTCTCTTCATTATTGCCGAACAACTCCTCCTCTTGGGTCTACAAAACACGGGGCGCGTCTTTGGAGAGCCCAGCCCTGCCTGTCCCCAGAGCCAGCCCAGCGCCTGGGACACCAGCCCTGGGGACGGCCGTGGCCCTGCCACCACAGCACTGGGCTGACGGAGCCACAGAGACCCCGCGCTGCCTGAGCCAAGTGTCACCAAAGCCACCGTCCCCAGCAGCCACCACGTGCCGGGACAGCCCCGCACAGGCGGCTCCCAGCGCAGGCCAGTCGCGGCCATTCGGCCACCAAGGCACCCAAAGGTGACGGTGCCGAGACCAACCTCTGACTGACAGCAAGGGACCTTCGGATAACATATGGGAAATACCCAAACACAAACGAATCCTCCTTGGAAAATCCAACTCTTAATCATCCCATTTCAAAACAATGAGACCTTAATTATGGTCTTGCATGAGTTACTCAATCCAAAATAAAATGCAATATGTAAAGATAATTAGAGCGCCTGTCAGAATAATCTTTGGTGAGTTATGGACTCGGCTGCCTCCGCATTCCCCATCCGGAGTCCCTTGGCTGATGACGGCATCTGCAGCACACATGTGTCTCCATAGCCCGCAGTCCTACCAGACAAATCTAACTGCTTCCCTGTCTAAACATATATCTGATTAAAATACCATGCCTGCTAAAATCTATTTTCACATCCGCTTTTCCCCACAGTGGCTTGTGGGCTGATTTCCATACTGATTTTTTTCAGTCACATCATTTTTTAATGAGTCGGGGAAACATTTGAGCAATAAGAAATGCATTATTAGTGAGGACACCCATTAATACGGCGTCTTGTACGTGACAGCACGAACTGCAGGGCCGAATTTGTGATCACTCACCTGCCTGAACTTCTGGTAGATCACACCAAACTTGAACGTGTTGTTGACCTCATGTTCATCGTAAGACACTATCATCTGGGACGCCTGCAGTAAAAAAACATAGGAATTATTTCATTTGGTAGTTCAAAACACAACGAACTCTCTGCTGAATATGTGACCGACTTGGGGTAAGTCACCTCACCTTGGGGTACAGAACTGGGTTGAACTTCAGGCCGGAGGCGTCATCACAGAAGGCCTGTGGGCAAGGGCAAAGAGCCGTCAGTGCCGGGTCCCTGGGCACGCGGACAGACACCCTGTCCTGCCGAAACCCCACGGTGAGGCCGTGAATGTCCCGTAAAGGAGCCGACTCCAGCCTCTGACTGCAGGAGCTCCCCTCTTTGCATCCTCTTGTTGGGACGCCCCATGGCCTGGCAGGTACTCAACAAGACAAGTCCCAGGTCCCTCTCTGGGCCAAAGGTTTTGCCACGTTCCCACCTGTCACCCAACACCAACCAGTGACCTGCCCAGGATCAGCAGCAAACCTACAGTAGGGCCAGCACATATCTCTGCCACCCAACAGCACCCAACAGCACCCAACGCCGCCCAACAGCACCCAACGCCACCCAACAGCACCCAACGCCGCCCGAGACCAGCAGCACGGGCTTTGCTGCCACTGTCACAGCCCAGCCGGCATTTTTACCTTTGCGATCTGGGGAATGCTGGGGAGCTTGCTGAACCCTGCCAGGGGGATCCTTTCGTGCAGCGTCTTCACTTTGGACCTGCCAGAGGAGCAGAAAGGAGCAGACGCTGGGGAGCGTCGGGGCAGAGCCGCCGGCTGCAGCCGCGCTCACAGCCACCGCTCCGCCGCCTGCGGGGAAACCACGCTCTGCTGAGCTTGTTGGGCCTGCCGAGTAACCACAGGCTCTGTTTGCCTTCTCATCTCTGCAGCTCTTAAAATATTCATAGTTTGGACGGAAATGACACAAGGGTTCAGATGCGCTGGGCTTGTCAGCTCACAGAGGGAAGGTGACAGATGCGCCTGGTGTTATCCCACTGCACGGAGAGGCTTACGCTCCTCTCAGCAGGTTTAGCGGTAGAACAGTCTCGTGTTCCTCGGGAGGTCAGGCAGTCCCGGTGCACAGCTGGTGAGAGGCCGATGCTGCTGGTTCCCACCGCCCCCCGAGCCCCCGCTGTGCCAGCCCGCGCTGCCCGCCCGGCGCCCGCATCCACAGCAGGAGCGAGAGAAGGGACCCCCAAAGAGAAAACACTTTGTTAAACAAAGCTTTTTCTTTCCATACCTGAGTATAATCCTCAAATATTCAGTGCCATCTGTCTCCTCACACTTAATAGAAAGGATCAGATTTCCAAGGCTACTGGCTGTACAATAAAAATTTAAATGATCCTAAAAATAGAAAACAGTGTGTCAGCGGTGGGGGATGCAGCTTGCCGATGGCAAGGACGATGGCAGGAGTCACCTGCCACCCCGGCACCCCCCGCCCCTCAGGGACACACACAGGCGCCCCCCTCTCGCAGGGACCAGGCTTTAATCCCTCTGCCCGTGGACTTTACCACCCTGCTCCCGGGTCTGGCAGAGGGAGAAGAGGATTACGGGCTGTGAGCGACGGGGCGGGCGGGCGGCTGCCACAGCTGGTCACCCAGACAGGGCCGCTCAGCACCCCTGTGCCCATCGGGCCCGGGGGGCCCTGCGGCCATGGGGGCACAGCCCATGCGCGTGGCCATTGCTGCCACGGCTGGTCACCCACCGGTCCCCTCCCCACCCTGCAAAGAGAGGAGCTGTAAAATTTGCCCATCTTGCCCACAATTTTAGAACTTCTCTCTTTCTTGAGGGGGTGTGCAATTCACAGCTGACCAGCTACACGCACAGGGGGCACCCACCTTCCCCAGAAAATGCTTCCTGTAGGCCCGCGCCTCCCCCTTGCACTCCAGCCGGTAGCCGTAGGCGCTGGGGCTGAGGTTCTCCTCCTCCTCCTCGCAGATGCTGCTGTCGGAGGAGGTGGGTGTGCCGAGGTTCTCGGGGTCCTCAATCCAGTACCCGCCGAACTGCGGCAGGATGATCAGTGGGTACGGGCTGCCCTTCTCCAGGATCTGCAGGGACACGGGAGGGCTCGGGCAGGGCTGGGGGCAGGTGTGGGGGCAGGGGCTCACCACCCCACGTGCTGCCCCACACCATGGAGGCAAATCCAGCCCCCCTCCGAAACCTCCCCTGGAAGGACACGTCCTGCGAGCAGCACGGCCGCGGGGGTGGGAGGGGAAGGTGTCTGAGCAGCTCCTCTGGGAACAGGGTCCCCACCAGCTGCCCTTTATCAGCACTTCTGGAAAGGCACTTTTGGCTCAGGGCACCCACCTCATCGATGCTGGGGTACGGGATGTAGTCTTCCTGGAAAAAGGAACCAAAACACCACGCGTGACCATGTGTTCCCCGCCAGCCACCCCTTACGACTGCAGCCGCGCGCACCCAGCCTGGGCACCGTCCTTCCCACCCCACACCCTGCACGAGCACCAGGCGGTGACGGGGACCGATGCTACTGTTGGATGAGGCCACTGTGTGCGGTGACGGGCGCAATGCCCAGGAGCGGTGCCACCACATTGCCTGGGGACACGGCGCACGGACCGTTCCGCTGGGGCTGCAGGGAAGCGCTGCAGCACAGCACCGTGGGTCCTGTCCCAACGGGCCCCGCCAGCAGCGCGGGCTCAGCCCTGTGCAGAACCGGCCGCTCCACACGGCTCTGCTGACACACACGGGCTTGGACATAAAGCTGGATTAGGGATTTACAGGCACCACTCTCTCCATCTTTGCAATTCAATCAGTGCCTTGTTTTTAGATAACATCCAAATCCTTTGCAGTCCTTTGAGTGACTGCCTTTGACAAGACACATTAAAGCCCTGAGGTAAGGGGGGGACACTTGAAGAGATACACGCAAGAAACAAAATTCAACCAACCTTATGTTTTTGGCTTCCAGTCCTCTGTTCTTCAAGCTTTGGTGCCTGTTTAGAAAAAAACAAGTAGACTGAAAAATTAAGATGTATTCAACAACAGAGATGAAACCACAAGGGTATTTTGCTACATGGAAATCACTCTGACACGAGTGGCGTGAGCGGAGGGGGTTTGTGCCCAGGACGAGTCAGGCAGAGCTGCTGGCTCCACCGTAACAGCAAAAATGGGTGATGGGGGTGTGGTGGGACAAGACCTGGGACACAGCGCCACTGCACTGCAGAAGTCTAAATGAGAGGCAGGGACTGTCACTTCCCAGGTGCCGGCACAGCACCAAACAAAGCGGCCCATATCCCCATCCAGCTTCATCTCAGTTTCCCCAGGATGGGCTCCCAAAGGAAACCCCCGTGCTGCCTTCCTGTGGAGCAGGGACAGCCCTGCGTGTGGTCGGGTGACACCAGCTGTCTGACAGCATCTGGCCCAGCGGAGTTCGGAGATGGCAAACCCTGCTGGCACCAGGCGCGGGAGCACCCAGCACGCCAAACACGGACGGTGCTGCAGGACCTCGCAGCCGCTGCTGGGCAGGAACATCCGGCGCTACCGGCACATGCTCTGCTGCTGCTCACCTGCATTTTCTCCAGCATTTCGAAGAATTCTGCAGACTGGAAAAGAAAAGAAAAGAAAAGAAAAGAAAAGAAAAGAAAAGAAAAGAAAAGAAAAGAAAAGA